>PVJI01008897.1:0-68455 GCA_004026765.1 Micronycteris hirsuta
AAAAGAAAAAAAAAAAAAGGAAAAGGAAAAACTCACGCACACCGACAGCAGTGTGGTGACTGCTGAGAGGCTGGGGGTGGCGGAGGAGGGTCTGGGGGATGAGTGGTGATGGGAAGAGACTTGACTTGGGGGTGAACACACAGTACAGTGAACACATGATGTTGGGGGTATGCGAGGCAACCGCACATTGATGTTTCTCTCCCTCTCTTTCTCTTTCCCTTCACCTCTCTCTAAAAATAAATAAATACAATCTTAAAACTGCAGCAATTCATATGTACATTTGTAAAAAACTCAAACTAAAGATAACAGTGTTGAAAAGGAGGGATGAATACATCTTTTCGTTGGCTTATTTTCATAATAACCTCTTTCTCTTTATAAAATGAATACATTATTAGAACCGTGTCATTAGTGAAATATTATCGGGAAATCTGATCAGAAGAAGAAAACACAGCAGGCGCTCTGCACCACTTTCACTGTAACCTATGTTCCTGGCTGGCTCTCCACGAGCTGGCAGAGGGATGATACCCCGGAGAAGTGTAGTCAAACGCACTTCGTGAGGAAAGGTAACAGGGATACAGGGGCAGTTCCCATGTTCCCACCTCCCATCTCTACCCCATCCTTAAGCCCGGAAGAAGCTGAAACCCAAGCTTGGTGCAACTGTAATTTTGTCTGAACAAAGAACAAACCCTCGACTTGTCATCTCTCTCCCCTCCTCCTGGACACCCCCAGACTTTCCCGAATCTAGAAGTGGCTGCAGCTTGGGTAAAGCAGTAGGAGTATTATTTGTATTACACAGGAAAATGGTAAATATATATAAGTATTTTTGAATGATTATGTTTACTATACTGGCAAAGCATAAGCATTAAAACAAGGTTTCATGGTGTCCATCCGGCTTGCAAATTTCTGAGGCAGATGCCTAAAGGGCAGTCACAGCTGTCCCCACCAAGACGGCTCCTCTACCTACATGATTTTATCTTCAACGTAATGAGTGTTGGGCTCTGAAGTCACTCTTGTATTTTGATCTCTTCAGTTAACCTAATGTGGAGCATATCTGCAAGACAGTAACATTTTAAAAATAGTATCTTAGCTCTGCTCTCCTAAACTCTGCCTGGCCACCTGGCAGGTGTTGTCAGAAGGGAGTGGAAACAGTGACATGGATCACTTGGCATTAACTCAAGCCAGTGTCTGGAAAAACCTCTAGAACTGTGTTGTGCTGATGGTGGATAAGCAACTCACTTTTCTGTTTGAAGGAGATCTAGTAGAATCAGAAAGTGTCTTGCTTCTCCTGTAGCTAGTTATGGCTGTGTGACCAATGTTATTAATAAGATATAAACAGAAGTTTTGTGATTTTGAGGAAGGCTCCTAAAAAGAGAATATGCATTTCTTCCTCACTTCTTATGGCTGGGACTCAGATGTGATGGCTGGGGCTTGTGCAACCACACTGGACAGTGAGGCAGCATAGAACCCCTGATGATCAAGGAGCTGCCATACCAGCTAAGCTGCCTACCCTGTAATTCTTTTATGTGACAGCGAAATAAACTCCTATTTGCTTTGGATCACCTTTTTCACTGTTACTATTATTTGTCAGTGAACATAATCCTAACTGATTCATTCCTAAAAACACAGCCTATTTAGAAACACTGTAACATTTTTTCATTTCCATCATTTCATTATTTGAACATTAGGCAGTGTTTTCCTTCTCTGCATAATAGTAACTCTGGGGCTGAAGTCAAGGTTACATTTCTAATTTAGAAAAGATGAGAGATTTGCTCAAAATTTTGCTGGTAAAGACGCTGAAAATTCGAAGGCTGAGATGTGGCAGTAAGTCTTTGATAGAGGCCTCAAAGCTACACCGCTGAAGGTCACTGGGACAGTCAGCCCACAGGCTCCCGACCAGAGTTAAACCCAGACAGCAGAAACCGGCCTGCGTGTCAACGTGCGGCAGGGGAGAATACTCGCACAGGGCTCCCGAGGCGTCCCGTCCCCCGGCCTTCCAGGTCTGTCCTCACTCTAAATTCTGTCTTCTTGGTCAGTGTGTGCGAAAAAACCCCCACGGTTTTGGAGGCAAAAATAATACATATGTATATTTTCACAGTTGTTTTAAATATTTTTAGAACTTACATCATTGCAGTATGACCTGACCCTAAAAGTAAAAATGATCCACAGTCAACGAAAACACTCACGCGACTTTTATAAAACAAAGAGGAAAAAAAAGACTAAACAAGATGGGGTTGGGAGTCAGATCGCTGGTGTTTGACACTGAAATGTTTGCGTGCTGAACACTTGAACATTTGGAACAAAACTCACTTATTAGAACGTAAGTGAACATCTCAGTGTGGACTACGGAGTATTTGGTGGATGAAGAAGCCATCCTCATGGGCCCTGGAAAGGAGGTTACCAGGGGGAACCACTGAGAAATCTCAAGGTCATGTTCATTTCTCCCCATTCTGTCTGCAGAGGGCAAGTCACGCCCTGGCTCAATGGGCCGCATCACCCCCAGTGGCTCTTGTGCACACCTCCACCGTTCATTGTGAGGGAAGTGGAAGAGTGTGGGTAGCTGTGTGCAAACCACCACTCCTGCTAGAAAGTGACCGCAAGCTCCTGACCCACAAAATGGCTGTTAACACCCAGATTTAGCTCTAGATCAAGTGAAGACGTGATGACACACTAATGATCACGGCCAATCTACAGCTCTAGCCTCCGCCTGTCTCCTAAATTCCAGACCCAGGTTCCCTTCCCCTCCTCCCCCACGCATAACTTAGACAGAGCAGCCCTCCCCCAGGCACCGCCCCCACTCAGCTCCCTCCCAAGTCTTCCCAGTCAGCAACTCGCAACAACCCGGTGCTGATCCGGGTCACGTGGTTCATGCTTCTACATACGAAAGAGGCATCAACGAAACAGACTGCTGCTTCTGTGTGTTTAAAATGGGTGGTGCTGTATTTACAACTCCACAGCCTGAGTTTTCCCTCATCAGTGAGATCTCACGCTGAAAATGCCCAGAGTCCTGACTGCCTATGGAGTCCTGTCCTGGGGACAGAGTCCCTCTGAATGAGACCTGGGCTCTCCTGCCCCTCACCCACTCTTCAGGGAATGACCTATCTGATGGCAGTGGAGGGGGGGTGGTGGTTGGAAAGAAACACCATCTTCTAGTGGAATCTAGTAACGACTTTACATAATCATTCTGGATGTCCTCATGGATGTTGAGAATCTAACCCCAATCTGTCCTCTCTGCCGCATCTCCACACTGCCTGGCCTGTCTCCCACCTCTCTCCTGCTTCACTAGATTGTATCTTGAGTGCTCTTCAAGGCTTGCTTCCAATGACATCTCAGGAGAGTCTTACTGGAACCACTATTTAAAAATTGTCCATTTATCTCCACCAGTCATTGAAAGCATCACATTTCTGATCAGCATTTACTCCCCTCCAAAATGACCTCAGGCAACCATGCAATCCCTCTCCCCATGTCCGCCATTCGGCACGACTGCCCTGGAGCCCCAGACAAAGTGCCGAGCGCGCTGTGCCTGCGCACTGTGCCCCAGCTGCTTCTCTCTGCATGTCCACTCACTTCACGCTGTTCATGTCGGTTTTTCCTTTTTTAGAACGAAAGTAACACATACCAACTGTAAAAATTTCAAGAATACTAAAAAAAAGGGTAGAAAATGAAAGTCACCACGAACGAGTTTCCCACAGATAAATAAAAGCAATCATTTGACACACTTCGTTCAAACCTTTTCATTGCAAGTAGTAGGTACTTAGTTAGCATTTTTTAAAAATGAGAAGTGTATTATATTGTTTTACAACTCAATTATTTTATTTCATAAACATCTTTATATGTACCATATAGATCTATTATAGAGTAATACTAAACATTTTTTGCTTTTTTCTTGAAGCTTAAGTTTCAATTTTTCACATTAAAAAATTTGATCTTTCTCTATTCTGAATATACTGTGATACACGACTCTAAAATTTACGTTTTAATCCTGATAGCCAAATGTCTGAGTATCATTTAATCATCAGTTCATTCATTTGTCACTGATCTGAAATGTTGTCTATTAATTTCTACCTGTAATGAAACAGCCTACTTAAGGATGGTACAGGTGTTCTTTGGATATAGGTTTTCTGCATGTGTCCATCTCTATTATCTTGTTTTGACATCTCGAGTTAGGTAAGTCATCCATTATTATTAAAATTCTTTTCTGCCTATCTGCATGAATCTATTCTAGAATCTAGACAAATATTGTTACTGATTTAACTGGGAAGCTCATCTTCCTCCACAGCTGTTATACTAACCATACAATAAAGTATAGTACTGAGTAGTACAGCATAGCATAGTATGGCATGGTCCAGTATAGCAATTTTATAGTCATTTACATCTTAGTTTGACAGAGGAATAGTGATTGTTTAACACTGATTAGTCCCATCTGAGGACATGGTGTATGACTCACCAGTGATTCAGGTCTTGCTCTGTGTCTTTCAATAAATTTTTATAGCTTTTATTCTATAGGCTCATTTGTTGTTACATTTATTCCTAGGTATTTATAGTCTTGGGGATGCAAAAAACAGGATATTTTCCCCATTACAGCATCAGACTTTATTGCTGATATAAAAGAAAACTATTCATTTTTATATATTTACATGGCGTCCAACTAGCCAACCAAAACTTTTATTACTTAAAATAAGTGTCCTGAATTTTTCTAGTTACACAATCATAGGACACATTAAAAAAATGAAAAATTTGCCTCTTCCTCTCCAATATTTATACTAATTGTTCTTGTTTTAGGACATTGGAGAGGACTTCCCAGGCGATGATGAATGTAGCAGCGACTTTCCTGCTGTGTTCCTGAATACATCAGCATGCCTCCAAGGGCTTCACTAGTTAATGAGGCTGATCGTCGTTTGTGTTTTACCATTCCACTTAAATTCTTCTATTGCAAGAGGTCTTTATCATCCCATTGAGATTCCTCTTTTATCTCTCTAGTTACTTTATTCTGCTTTATTTTGAACCGGATACTCAAGTACTTTGTCATTCACACAATTATTTGAAACTTTAGGTAGTTTTTTATTGATATTATTTGTACCAAAGCATTAATGGTTAAAACAACATTGGTGGTTGAAGCTGGTAAGAGGCTGAGGCTTTCAGAGAGCAGTAACAATCAGTGTTGCTTTCTCTGCCCCCCAAAAGATGCGAAAGGCCCACAGAAGGACCCTCTGTTCTTTTAGCAACGGCCAGCTCCCAGACAGTCCTTACTCAAAATTCTACCATGTTTTCTTTGTATGAGAACAGCAATAGAATATTGTAATTATGGAAACATTGCTAAAAGCTTAAAAATAACCTCATCTAACGGCTGTTTTCTAAACTGCGGTTTATATATTAGGTGAGAGTCATTTGACTCTTTCCAGGCTAGAAGTTCTTAGCCAAGCTGGAGTAAGACAGCAATCACACAATGTAAATATAAAAGTCATTGTGCAACGAATATTTTTAAAAAATTCTCTAAAAGACTCTGCAGTTTATGAATTTTAAGACTCAAGTTTAACCTCTGGCTCACATGTTAGAATCATTTTAAGTTAACTTTCATAGCAGGAATCTCTGTAAGACACTGTTTTGACAAGGGCCCTATTTTAACTCCACGTTTTATGATGGTAAGCAGAACCACATTATGAGCACTCTATTACTTAGAGTATATGTATAAATCATAAGTAGGGATGGCTAGAAACCTCACTGAAAATAAATTTGCATTTTGTAAATGCAAACAGTCAAGGTCAGGTTAGACATTCCCCTAAAGTTCAAAACATCTTTTATAACTTTATTCAAAACATTTTACTTTTTATTTCATTGCCCTTTTAATAAATTTATTAATTACCCCTTCAACAAACCATTGTGCAAATATCCTTAACTCACCATAAAAAGCCTAGTGGACATTCAGACATGTTTGCCAGCAGATAAGCCCTTCAGTAAACTCATGTGTAACAATAGTTTTTGTTTCAGAAAACATTTATTCAGTGCCTGTTATTTGCTATGCACAGGGCTGGGGGTGATGACAGGGATGAAATCAAATATTTAGAGAGAGGTAAAGCCCCTTCTAACAGGGGCTGAGGTCCCAATTCCTGCTCGCCCGGCACTGGAGGATGCCTCTGCATAACCACTGACTCAAGCTAATGAACGTGTGCTTTCCTTACCCATAAAGCGGGGGTATTCTTGTAGCTACTTACTGGGGTCATTACCACTCCTACAAACACAGGTACAGCACCCGGCAGGCCCTCGAGGAAGATAAACTTTTGTTACTTCCAGCAATGTCCCTGCCAGGACCTGCCCCATGTGGGTTCTGTCCAGCTGCCTCACGTGTTAGGTCGTGTCGTTTCCCCTGGCTTTACAGACAGGAGACTGGGGCACGGGGCGGCTGTCAGCTCCTGGTGGCGAGGGGGCACCTGCTCCCTCTGGGGTCGGGGGGAGCTGCCAGCATTTGGTGAGTGGGGCCAGTGAGCTGGCGTCTTGCCATGGGCAGGACCGTGCCACCAAGGCTCACCCCTTGCCACTCAAGATTTTCCCCCACACAGTTCTGGAGTTGAAGAACCTGATTAGGGTTATATGAACCTAGAACCAGTCCGTTTCATGTAAAAATGCAAAGTATTTTTTTCAAGCTATCACTATGTACTGAACTTTTAAGGAATGCACGCATGAGTGGACATTGAGGGAAGGTTAACCTTTGTTTTCTCTAGAACTCTGCCGAGAGTTGCTTGCTTTTACAGAAAATCGCATCACTAAAGCCAGTCACCACGTGGGCCACCTGAGCTGCCAACAACACACGAGTCCCTCTGCACCTGCCTCTGGGGCTGGGCCATGTACTAACACAGACGCAAGCCCCCAACCACTCAGAATACCTTCTTGTGGAGCTGCAATACGTATTTCTCCTAATGAATACGCACTGATACCAACTGTTATCATAAAATGCTTTTATAGCACAGCTAGCACATTATATTGTTTTCTGACATTATATACAGAAAGTCACAGTCCCCGAGTTTCACTGTAGCACTTGCTGTGAAAGAGGAGAAGGGCGTGTTACGTATGAGAACGCGCTGGGCTACCGAAGTTGCTTGGAGTCACAGAGCTGATGAGGAACAGAGCCAGGATTTGAGCCGGGGCTGTACCCAGAGCCCAAGCTGATCATGCTTATACTTCTAAGGTGAAAATTTTATGGACAGCTCCCTACCTCTACAGGGTTCTTTGAATTGGGGAGACGTGGATTAGGCATTTACTCAGAAACTGGGGATACAGCAGTGAACAAAGGCAGCGAAGTCCCAGGGCTGAAGCGGATTCCTATCCTAGTGGCGGGACAGACAGCCCGCAAACGCACCCACGGCCAGCAAGGCAGAGGGTGGGGGTGCTGGCAGAGAGGGTGCTGCTCTCTCACCCGTGTGCACACAGAGGCCCCTCTGACAGTGAAGCAGACGTGAAGAAAGCAAGGGAGCACCAGGTATTATGAGAGACCTTTGCGTGTGAGAACAACACGTGGCTCATTGTGTCATTCACTGCTGACAACAAACAACCGACACATCTGTTGGCAAGAGACTGGATAAATAAACGGCGCTGTAGTCCTGTTTGCTGGATGCAACCACTTGGATGAAACCTAATACTGAATGAAAAGGGCAGGTTTGAGAAGACACAAGACCGTATTATTTTTGTAAATTCTAAACGTTTTTCCTGATATTTCATTAGTAAATATATTAGAACACATTACATACATGTAGGTCAGCTTTAGGTCTTGGGATCCCTCATGAGAACTGGTCGGAAGTTAAGGGTTATATGATAATGCAAATTAATTTAGTTTAGTTTTTTTTTTTTAAGTGGAAATCCTTGACTTCAGCTTTTGATGATATTCTGACTTAAGACAGATTGTAAATTCAAACAAAGCAAATCCATTTATAGAAGCTGCCCAATCAAGTTCTGCATTATTTACTAGCACTTTCATGAGAGCAAATTAAGTTTGAAAGTATAATCAGATGGTGCATTAAATAGACCTATGGTCTCCACATATTTTTGGGTAAAAGTAGCAAATACTAAATGACCAGGCTACTCCATTTTCTTAAACCACAAGATTTGCCTCCCGTCTCCCTTGGCAGTGACGGTCTTTCCCAAATAAGGAGCCGAATTCCCTAATGTTTTGGTTAGCAGCCTTGTGGTACCAAGAACACGTTTGAGATGTTAAAGATGCCAGCTGAATTGAAGGCCATGTTTTTTATTTTAACTCTGAATGCCACTGCAAAGACTTCCCCGTATTGTTTCTCAACAGTTGTCCCGTTTAAGCCTCCTCTACTCCTTTAGATTCCAGTGTGGTGCCAGGCTTAGAGAGGGGGAGAGAGGCCCTGGAAGATATCTCGTCCCTGTGATGTGGCTGGGTTCCAGCATACCCCGCCGTCTCCCTGGTAACGGTGCAGAGCATTTAAAACAAGGCTTTCTGGAAGGACTCTGCTAATCCAAAGGTGGGTGTTTGAAGTGCTCAGACCCCCTCAGATCCCTCAGAGCCCCTCTGTGGATAACGTCCTTTGAGAGAGAAGGGCTGCGTGAAGTGGTGCTTGCCGTCATCAGGCTCTGACCGTCCTGAGTTTCATTCTAACGATGCGCTCGGCAGAGACAGTCTCCACGCGAAGGAATTAGTATTTGTTGTGAAGCTTTATTTCTACAGGAGAGGTCCTCAGCGCCTTCAGGGGGAGGAGCTCCAGCACCCACCGCTCGTTTATGCCCGAGTCTGTGTTTTTTCCAGTACCGCTGTGCTTCATCGCTGGAACAAGCCTTGATGCAGGTAGGGAGAAACCAGGCTCTGTCAAGGTTAACTGACCTACCCAAGGTCATAGCTGGCACACAGCAGAGGGAAATTCAAACTTCCCCCTGCAATCTAATATAGCTGCTCAGAAGAAAATCATCTCCATTATATTGATTTTCAGTGTATTATATAGCAGAAATGACCAATAAACTAAACTGGTACCCCAATGAACCCCCCAAAATTAGTCTAACCCAGTATTACTCTGATTTAATTCCATTAAAGCTTTGAATCAGATTGTAAAATCTGGAGCCCTTCAATGAATAAATTTAGCTCCTAAGTTTTTATAAATTTTTATAAAATATTTGATGTATACAAAGAATACTTGTAGGTTGGTGGCAATAACTAAAAACTCTGAACATCATCAGTGTACCAAATTCAGGATGGTGGGCACCCTTGTGGGGAGGCAGAGAAGTGGAGTCAAGGAGCGGCCATGACTTCTAATAATTTCCTATCCCAAATGCAACACAGAGCAAAACATATAGAAACCAGGCTTCTGATTCAAAGTCTTCATTGCTTTGTTGCAATAAAAGGGAAAGTAGTTTTATAATTAATTACTATTCATTTGTTTTGCATTTTTATTCTGAAAATAAGAAAATTGCTATTGTCATGTATTCCTTTTTTTGTTGAGTATGATGATAAAGACCTTCACTGTTACCTTGATGATGAATGATTCTTTCTTCCTTACTACAAACACACTTTTAGGTTAATTCATATTCAGTGAACACATTAGCCACATAAATACAAAGTAAATAGATAAGCTGGGGTGTTCAGCATTCCAGGTAAATAAATTTTATTCAAAGTATCTTGTGAAAGTAAATAGACAATGTATAGCATTTGGCTATAAAATTAAACCCTTTCTTTTCAAAATTTCAAGGGACCTTTTATGACAAAAGTTCAGAACTGAACAACACAGAGTAGGAAGAGTAGAGATTTGCACTTCTCCAGAAAGACCAGGTACCACCGCTGGTGCCTGTTCATGAAGAGTGAGGGAGAGGTTACCTGTGGAGCCCCCCCTGGCTGATAGGCAGAGCTGGAGAAACAACCTTTAGGCTCCTCCTTCTCAGGGAGGCAGAGCAGACGGTGCCCCTCTGGCTGCCCAGGTGAATGGATTTCAAAGCAGTTCCAGAGGCAGGTCCCAGCAGTGAAAAGCTGACCACCACCTGCACTAGCTCTGAACACTCTGGGGTACAGGAAAAGGGGAGCAGAGTTCCTGAATGACTTACATCTACTGAGGCTTCTTGGCCCCCCTTTTTGAGGCTGGGGCTGACAACCACCTCTGAAAGAATTGCTGAGGAAGAAGACTTTCACAAATTGTATTTAAGGAAAAGAGTCACCAGAAACAAACATAAGTTCTGAGATGATTAAAGACCTAAATGTAAGAGCCAATATTTGACAAGCTAATATAGATTAATCTTTATGACTCCAAAAGCAGAATCATGGCTGGGGGGGGGGGGCGGGGGCGGGGGGAGGCTGGAAAAAGAAAAAGGTATGATGAACACATTTAAAAGATAAGCCACACTTAGAAGAAGATAGTTGTAACACATAATGGCAAAGTATTCCTATTCAGAATATATTTATAACAGCTATACATTTGTAAGAAAAAGCTAAAAGAACCCCCACCCCACAAAAACAGGCAATTCACAAATGCTCTGAAATGTCTCTACGTGTGCTTACATTCACAACTATAATGAAATACCATTTCACTGCCATCAGATTGGCAAGAGTCTGAAAATCTAGTCACACAAACGTGGGGAAGAATGGGGAGAAATCAGAAAGCTCATAAATAACTGCTGGTAATAGAGACTGGTACTTTGAAGAACAGTTTAGCTTTACCTGTTAAGTTGATTCGGAGCATGCTTATAAGCCCCCCAAATCTCACACCTCAGTACAGACCCCGGAAAGTGTTTTGTGCACCGTATTCTCAGAGACAGAAACGGGCGTGTTCCCTGTCGCATTATTTGTAGCCCAGAACTCTGGAAGGAACCCACACGCCCTTCAATGAAGAACACATGAACACGTGTGCCACATGCATGCCAAGGATGCGCCGCCACAGGAAACAGGGAGGCCTCTCTGATCGCAGCTATTCAGATACACGCAAAAATGTGACAGTGAACAAAAAATAGATAGTTCCAGAGCAGGTCAGATTTAAACTTTTTTCTTCCTTTTTTAAAACATTTTTTAATGTTTAAAAACCAATCAGAAGGAGAACATTTCATCACACGTGAACACTATATGAAACGCAAATGCCAGAACCCATGAATAAAATGTTTTGGAACGCAGCCGCCTCCGTTCGTGCCTGTTTCATCCTCGCGCTATCTACGCTCTTGCAGTGGAATTTCTGCACGAAGATGCTGGGCCTCACAGAGCCAAGAATATTTATTATCTCACCCTTTCAGAAAAAGTCTGCTGACCCTGCTATAGCACAATGCTGAGAGTAACATTTATTAGCACATAAAACATTAAGACATATTAAAAATACTACAAAAACACGCCGCATATCTGTGGTCCCCAAATTTATGTGCTGAGGCGCCCTGAGCTCAGAGGCGCCGTGGGATGCATCCAGTTTTGAGGGGAACTCAGCACTACTTCACGTCTGGAGGACAATGCAAGTTCCCCTAGCCCGAGGGGGCTCACCATCCCACCATCGTCGCTCTGCGTGCCTTTCAGTGGCGTCATGTGTTTGTGAAGCTAAATTTTTGGGGGTTGCTGCAGTCAAAAGTGAGAACTGTGTGAAAACCAACGTGCAACAGGAAATGAGGTTAGAAGTGTCGACGGATTCTAGGATTGAGAAGCTGTTCGGTGCCCGGCAAGGACACCCATCTCACTAATAAGTTATGGTGGCCAGTTCAGGATGAAACACTATTTTCTCTTGCAGGGTCTCTGCGTTCTTGGTTCAGACAGCTGCTCAGTTGCTAGGAGATTTACCCACGAAGCTGTTTAGACCCAGTGAGTTAACGAATGGAAGTTGTAGGTGTTTCCTTTGGCCTGGGGTGCTGTGGAAGTTCCTGAGATGCTGGTGTCGGGATCAGAGGAAGTTTGAGCATCTGTTGTAGACCTTCCGTGGGGGCATGCATTAAGTGTTAAAAGTAGAAAAGCACACTTGGAAGTGGAACCCCTGCCCGCCCCCCGCCCCAATCAGGACGGTGGCTTCTAGAGAAGCAGAAAGGGAACGAAAGGGAGGGTCACAGGGACCTGAACTCAGTCTCTAATGTTTCACTAAAAAACACTGAAGCCCACAGCAGTATGCTATGATTCTGACAAAGCTGACTGGAGGGAACATGGGTGTTTATTATATTAACCTGCCTGCTTTCCAGAATACTGTATACTCAGAATATTTCACCTTCGTGGCAGGTGTGAGACAGACTAGCTGATGGAATAAAACGGGGCTGCACTCTGCTACAAAAGCTCGGGCAGAGAAAGGCGAGGCGGGATCAAGGCCGGCAGAGACGGTGAGGGGAGAAGGACGCTGCAGGCCAAGCTACAGGAGAGAAACCAGAACCCCCGAGACAACAGAAAACAACCCTCTCCTGTTAGGCTTTCCTCAACAGAGGGCTTACCAAACACTGCTGAATGTTAGCACGCAACCTTCAGCCAGGGTCTCCAATAATTCTGCCCCTTTCCCCTTTGGTTTAATTGCACACATGATCAGCAGGGAAAAAAATCAGAAGTATAATAAAGATGCGGAGTGTGGGCTGAGACCAGTTTCTAAATAATGTACACAAACAGGGTGAGGTCTGGGAGAATTAAAGCTTTGAAAGCTGGACAGTCACTTGACGTTAGATTTTTTTTCTAAATGGTGGATGAAATTACAGGAATGTTCGGTTTGGTTGTCTCCTACCTAAATAAAGGAACATTTAAAGTTTCATACCACTCAAAATGGAAACAGAGACAAGCCAGGAACTGGGTGTAACCAGCAGCACAGTGACCCGAAGCCCAAGTGGAAAGATTTAAAGGTGTTGGCAAAAGGACGTGGGGTGAGGGGAGTGGCGAGGAGACAGCAGAGTGTGACTCTAAGAGACAACCTTTCTTAGCAACGTATCAGGGGAAAGACCTTTTAAAGTAGTAAGAAGAAAAGAAAAAAGAACCCAAAGTATTCTACCACTGTTGGCATATTTCACTATATATCGGCAGAATATAATTATATTGGCACAATTTTTAAATGTGACAATCTGCTGTAGACAGATCATCTGAAACGAATTATTTTTAACGGGTGGCTGGGAACCAGAGGGAGAGAGAGATGAGACAGTCACGGCAGGCAGAAGAGCCGGCCGATCATCTGCACAGGTGAAAGGGGCCCCGAGGGCGCGTCTCCTGCCACTCAGGGGCTGAGCGATGGCAGATGTCTGCGTATCATTACCGCAGCTTCAGCTGCATCATCTGTAAGGGGGGGTGATGACAGCCATCCCGCAGAACTGTGTAAGGATTAAGTGACAAAGTCTGGGACAGCTTCAGCGCAGGGTTCAAGCTCAGAACAGCTCAGAGAATGGGAGCATTAATAATGAGAATATTAACAAGGCTTTGTTTCCCAATTTGTCTTGGAATGGCTACAGCTACCCGTTCCGATCTCTAAATCCTAATCCTCAAATGGACAAAGCTAAACCCGATGCATGATTTAAATCGGGGCGTGATCTAATCTTTCTTTCCTCCCACCTTGTCTGCTTCTGCTCACGTACCCAGGCAGCACCGGGGGCGTCCAGCCTGGGTTTGTGTACCTGTCCCGATAGCGAGAAGACTCATTCAATTAGGTAACTTCCTGACGTGCCCTTTGGGTTGGAGTGCTCGATTTGTTGAATGAGGACAGAAAATTGAAAGGCACCAGGTCTTCACATGGACTGCCATGAAGGGTAAGGTTAAACAGCACACCACACCCATTAGGCATGAGGCGCAGACCCTGGTCCTTCATTTTTTTAAGTCATGAACACCTTTGGAGAATCTAATGAGAATTGTGGAGCTTTTCTGTGGTATGTGTATGTGTGTGTGTATATGTATTTACAAAATCTATAATTATATTTAAATTGTATTTTAAATTTTTAAAATTTATAATGTTATCATTATAAAATTATATTATTCATATAATTAGGCATGTAATTATGGGAGGGATGGCTGGTGATCGTCGGTTAAGAAACCCCTGGCTATAAAAGTGTAGGCTGCACTCCAGAGGGAAGGCAAGGTATTCATTCAAAACTGGGATCAAAACCAAATTAAGGGAACAGAAAGTAAAATTTGAAAACTATGGGTCATGTGTAAGTTTGAAATCCCTACAAATAGTTTAAATATGAGATAAGTTTTAAAAGCATAGGAACTCGTTGTTATTCTTTTCTTCCCTTCTTTTTTTTCTTAAAAAGAACACATAATTGGGGTTGGATGCCAAAGCAGTGTTTGGCCTCGACCGCAGTAAATGCGGTTGAGCGGATCCCCCCGAGGCCTGTGCACTAGAGCAGAAACAGGGCTCAGTGACCACAGCACCTCCCCCAGACTCTCGTGAACTGTTTGCTCTAGTCTGACAAATTTCTGCAATTAATTAAATAAACTTTACTCTGTTTCAAGTCTAAGTGGAATATTGAGTCCATTATCGCAAAGGAATTATTGCAGAGTAGACAAAATAACTCCTTATGTGTGTTGGGATGGAACAAAAAGCTAGATTAAGCCAAGAGTATGGAGAAAATTCTATCTAAGAGATGTCCATCGTCTCTCAAGGTTCTTAGTTAATCAATATGGTCCTTCATCTCCTAAGTGCCCTGGACGTGCCAGTTTGAGATTGTGCTGACGGGCTTGTCTCTCACCCCCCATTACAAGTCAGTGTGGGCGGGAAATGTGCTTTCCGGCTCCTACCGCAGATTATTCAACATAGAGCAGAAGCTCAATAAGTGTGTCCCGAGGTGAATTATTTCAAAGACTTAAATGTTTATTTTCAATTATTTCTTTTCTGGTAATTGCAGAGAAGTGAAATTGCTAGATCATTTGCTCTTTTTAATTTTTACCCAGAAATTCTGTCAGATTGCTCTGTTTCTGTGAGCTACCTTTTCAAACCTGTTGACCATTTCTTCCTGGACTGTTTTTTCCCCGTATCAATCTGTACCTTGGTGATGTATGCATTCTGAATGCTGTTCATTTGTCTATTATCTTTGTAAATGATTTCTTCCAATCAGTCACTTGCTTTTCAACCTTGTATCTTTTATCATACATAATTTATTTTTTTAAATGTAACCCAAATTATCAATCTTTCTCTTTTGGGTTTGAGCTTTTTATATGTTAAGACAGACAGTCTCCTATAAATAATGACTAAGGACATAGATTCCTCCTCAGGCTTCAGATAAGCATACGCCACTGCATTTCACTTCTGCAGAAGGATGTCAAAATGTGGCCAAAGCAGGACGCTAGACCCAGCAGCCCAGGCAGAGAGATTGTCTGAAAAGAGACTGGTGCATCCCTTAGCCCTACAGCCACCTGGAGGTTTCAAAGGGTTGACAAGGTTAGAAGCCTTCCTTTCTTCAAAGGAAATGAGTCCCACTTGTCACCTCCCAGTGAAGGGCTCGTGAGGCTTTAGAAGAGTGACTCCATGGTGTCTCTGCCTTAGGGGGACACTGTGGTAAACCAGCGCATAGAGAGAAGTCTGCAGGCTGAGACAGCCCATGGCAGAACGAAGGGTCGTGCGAGACACTCAGCTGTATGCACAGAAAGCAGGTCAGAGGTCAAAGGTATGTGGTACCTGGAGACCAGGTGGGGAAGCAGCAGCACTGTATAAAAGGGACGCTGCTCAGAGGGCATCTGCTGAGAGTGAGGGGCCTCGGCTGGAAGAGGGCGGCTGTTCCAAGGCCACACAGAGAGCTGGTGTGTTCTGCAGACATCATCAGCATCCACCTTTGAAGATGCTTTGCTATGGTAACGCATATTCCATAAGTACGCACTGACACGGTAAGGACTGGGACAGAGGCAGAGAACGCTGCCAGCACAAGATAGAGTGCTTTCTTCTAGAAGCTCTTTTATTTGTGCACTGAATACATTAGAACAACCCCTTCACGAAAGCACCCAGCTTTTCAGTGCCTGTCTTTACCCCGCCTCCTTGTCCATCAGCTCCACAATTATGCCCAGATCAATGGAGCGAATCCATTTAGACAGCGTGTCTAGCCACTCGCCTTGCGGCCTCGGTACCGAAGACGCCAAGTACATGGGAGCTGTATAGCACAGGCCTTTGAGGAATGAACTATATAAATCCTCCTTTGCTCCTGACTGTGTGTCTGAGAGGAATTCCTGAGCAGCCTCGCAGCCCTGAATGAACTTTATAAAAGTGCACAGCTAAGTTCTTTTGTCCGGCAGAATCTTTGTAATAAAATAACTCACTTCTGAGTATGACACAAGGCTGATCACTGGTGTGAAAGAAGCAAGTGCTAGACTCACGTGGTAAATGGACATTACCTGTCGGCCTGTGAAAATCTGTCACTGTAATCCCTCCATGTCAAGATAAGGGGTCACCCCATAGATCCTTGTTTGTTTGTCTTTTGTTTTGTCGTGGCCTTACTCTCATGGGGGTGGGGGCAGGGATCTGGCACCGACTGCGCAAATTCTGTGGCAGCTGCCCCCACTTTCTGGCTAGAATTTCTGGTTTGAAGCCTTGCCAATTAAAAGTCCCAGTGGACTGGCCAGGACTCTTGCCTCTATTAGGCCACAAGGCACATACTTGGATCCAAGAAAGAGCCAATGGTTTCATTTTAAGTTATTAATAGTATTACTACTGCTAATAATGGCTAACACTGAATGGGCTCTTTTTCCTGTCAAGTTACACACACCACCAGACAGCACACTCCCAGAGGGCAGGGGCTAAGTCCACTCTGCTCAGCACTGCGTCCCCAGCTCTAAGTGACATGCCTTGTATACTGTAGGTTCTCAATATTTGCTGAATGAATAATCTCATTTAGTTTTCATAGTAACTCTATAATGTTGGATACAATATTGCCATCACCATCTTACAGACAAGAAAACTGAGGCTGAGAAGTCACTAAAATATGTTCAAGGTCTCTTGGCCAGAGAGTATCAGGGCTTACACTCAAACCCACAGGCACTTGACATCAGAATCTATGGTTCCACCAAAATATCCTTTCACTAGCAGAGCCCAGACCATAGGGCTTTTCTAATATTATGACCATCTGTGCAAGGTGGGCCCAAAAGAGTAAATGTGGCCCTGGCTTGTGCGGGTCAGTGGACTGCGTGCTGGTCTGTGCACCAAAAAGTTGCCGGTTTGATTCCCAGTCAGGGCAAATGCCTGGGTTGAGGGCCAGGTCCCCAGGAGGGGGCACATGAGAGGCAACCACACACTGATGTTTCCCCTCTCTCTTTCTCCCTTCCCCTCTGAAAATAAACAAATAAAATCATTAAAAAAAGAATGATGTCAAGCCCATGTGGCTATCACTCTATTCCAGTCATCGTCTTTTAGATCTGCAACAACTACATCAAAAAGAAACGACTTACCTACAAATCCTTCTTCACCCACTAGTTTCAGGGCAATTTTATCGGCCAACACTGAAGAGTTGCCATGGGCGATGTTGGCGAAGGGGCCGGCATGGACGAACACAGGCGTCCCCTGTGGAGGTAGAACAAAAAATTAAAATTCCCGAAGACAAACGGAGGCGGGCCAGACTGCTGGGTAATTTACAAGACTTGCCTAAGCCATCCGCTTTTATTAACACTGAAAACTTAATGCACAAATTCTCTTGAAGAAAGTTAGAACACCCTCTTTCAAAGGTCCAACTTCCTTATGTGTTCTAGACCGCTGTTATTCTACATTTAATGCTGAACCAAGGAGAAAAAGCACTAAGAAAAGCTACTGTGTTCACTGCCTCACCAACCGTGGTATAAACCCCTGACCTTAGTTCACGTTACCTTTCATATTTTTTAAAAATGGAATTAGACACTGATGGTCTAAGAGCGTTATTTAATTTTTTCTCATTAATAAATTAGTTCAAGAAAAAACTGAAAGTAAGCAGAAAAATCAATTCAATTCATGGCAGACCAACTACATAGGGATATTGTATTTGCAATAAGTAAGTATAAAGTTTTAATAGTCACAGCAATAAGCTCGCTATTCTGATTTTTAAAAATTCTGTTTAAGTCTTTCTCATTATTTGTCTTAACATGTTAAGAGTCTGATGACCATTACGTTTTAGTTCTTTGAACAGAAATCCGCCTATACATTTACTTTGAATGTTATGTCTATACTTTCCCTTTCTCAATGAGAACAGACGGCAGCCCTGTCTAAAAGAACTTATCCGCATGCACGAAAGTGTTCAGGTTTTGTTCAGAGCCCAGCCAAGGCCCTGGGTTTTGTGTACACGCAGCCTCAGCCCCACCTGTGAAAACACAGGCTGCCCTTTCACCGACACCGGGGAAGATAGGGGGTGACGTGCAGGAGGTGGGGGCCACAAGCTGTGGAAGATTCCCACAGACTAAGATGGGCTGTTGGCTGAACATGCTTCAAAGCTGAGAAAGCTGAACAAAAGTAGGAAGTGAAAGGAAAATCATCTCTCAGAATGAAAAAGACAGAGTTTATCAAAGCCACTCTGTGCGTTCTCTATTGACTTTCCCTCCCCAAGTCCTCAGGAGGGACAATAACAGGGTCCTGAGAAGGTCACATAAATGTATGTGGAAATAAAGCTGGGACTATGAAGCCCAAGCACATATGTTTATGGGTATGTGTACCTGTAGGTTTAGTGTCTAGATCTACTTGTCTATGTATGTCTGATTTCTCACTTCTACCCAGATACACCTTTCAAGTGCTCTGAGAAAAATACCATTTAAAAGACAATCTCTATCACCTCCTAAGCTTGCCAGTACCAGCACTAGGTTGCCTGAGTAAGCTCGCAGAGGTAGGAAATGTTTAGTGAGGACAAGGTCACGGGCTCTGCCCCTGCGCAGGCAGCTGCCTTCGCTCCTCTACACACTGCACCCTTGACCGTGGCCATCTGTCTGAAAAGCAGCGGGCACTGGTCTCCAGGGTGGACAGGTGACAGGGTATGGCTGGATCAGCATAAACACATTGCTATTCCTGATATAACCACTCTAAGGACTGGATCAGCAGCATTTTAATTTTCATCTAAAATTAAAGGCCACACAGTGTGTTAATCACTAAAGCAATATTAGAGCCCTGGTTTTGGAACTCCCAGTATGGAGTCTGAAGGCAAAAATGTGTACAAATCTTTGTTAGACATTCAGACACACAAGCTCACACAACTGGTGTCTGTAGCTACATGACACAGTGCACAGTTAAATGCTTTGTCTAAAAAAATCTCATGACTAATCCAAAGATATAAAACTATCTTCTCATGAGTATGGTATTTTACTTTATATGCAGAGCACTTAGGAAAGCAATGCAAGAACTCTCTTGGTTTCTCACGATGACAAAGCTATAGATATTCTCCATAATGGACTTTACAAACATTGCATAAGATTAACATTGCTTATCAGAGCCCTAAAAGAGCTTTGTCCAAAAAGAACTTTCTGCAGTGCTGAGAACATTCTCTATGTGCCCCATCCAATACAGTAGCCACTGTCCCCATGAGGCTACTGAAAATGTAGCTACTAAGAATGCAGAACTAAACTGCAAATTTTATTTAATGTAAACTAATTTATACTGAAGTAACCACGTGTGACCAGTGGCTGCCCTATTGGACAGCAACGCCGGCACATGAGTACTTCCTGACCTATGGAATACCGTTAGGACCTCTCCATTTCTTTCTTTTTCTTCTTCTTTTTTAAAGATTTTATTTATTTATTTTTAGAGAGGGGGGGAGGAAGGCAGAGAAAGAGGGAGGGAAATATCAACGTGAGAGAGTAACGTCGATCAGTTGCCTCTAATACGCGCCCTGACTGGGGACTGAACCCATAACCCACCCACGTCCACTGACTGGGAATCTTAACTGGTGCTGCTTCGCTTTGCGAGACAACGCACAACCAACTGAGCCACACGGGTCAGAGCTCTCTCTCCTCTTAAGTCTTCCACAGGGAAATTCGCAACCTGGCTCTACATGAGAATCACTGGGACCCAGGCGTTACGCCCCATTCACTCTGGCCCACTTGGCCTGGGATGGAGCCTGGCCCTGCACCGTTAAGGCTTCCTAGGTGACTTGAGTGTGCGGCCAGGGTTGAGAAGTACGGGTCCGGCGACTTGCAGCAATGTGACCCGCGATAGCCTCCTGTGGACCTAATAGTCAAGCGACTTCCAACGCAAGCACAAAAGCAGAATCTGTACACTCATCAGTGATTTTTAGATTATTTACTAATTTAGGTTCCTAGTGCCACTGATGAGCCAGGTTAATCTAAAACGATGGAGCAGGGGACCAGCTGGCAGAGTTCATACATGCCGATATTCTAACTGAATGCAGTGTTTATTTTTTAAACAATGCCCACCATCTGGTCAAGAATGGAAAATAGGTACATATGAGTACACAAGAATGGTTTGCCTGCAGGCCCCTCTGGGGAGCTGGCACTGAAATGACAGGAGAGCTGAGAGAAGGGAAAGAACTGCAAAGAGCAGAAGGAGCGTCCAGGCTGGCAGTGTCTGCATGGAGCTGGCCTGGGCTGGGACGGAGAGAGGATGAGGGACGAGACGGGGATAGGCTGGGGTCGGGGGCCAGATCCGATCATGGGTAACACTCAAGAGCTCTAAGCAGGAGGGCGACAGGAACTGAATTAAGTTTTAGAGCAGTTGAGTGGCGAAAGGAGTAGAAAGCAAGTGTGGAAAAGGCGAGGCCACTTGGGAGGCTGCGGTGGTGGTGCAGGAGGGCACGTGGGCAGCAGAGGCAGCTGAGGAGGGGACAGGGGCCTCCAGGGCGACCTCTAGGTTTTTGGCTTGGAACACACACTGACTGGGTTTGGGGGAAGGAGCAAGCTGGGAGGAAGGAGGAGGAGGTTGGGAATCAAAGATCTTACTTTGTAAGTTTGAAACGCCTTTTGCCCACCCAAGTGGCTCTTGGTAACTCTACCTACGAATGTGAAATTCTAGGTCAGGAGAGTGAGAACCAGAGCTCGGGGTCATCGCGTGGCTGATGGTGGGCGAGAGCACAGCCGGAGACGCGAGGGGTCAGGCCCTCCAACGTGTAGGGGCGGAGCCGAGAAGCCAGCGAAGGAGATGGAGGACAGGCCACCAAGATGGTCCTGGAGAGTGAGATCTCACAGAAGCTGGAAGAAGTGACCCAGAAGAAAGGATCATCAGCTGTGTCAGACCCTGTTGAGAGGTCACTCGTCGGCAAGGGCAGAGAAACGAAGATCTGGTCACAGGGAGGGACAGGTGACCTTGACAGGAGCGGTCAGCAGAGGCGGGAACGGAGGTCAGGCTGACGTTACTGAGAGCGGGGAGGTGAGAATGTGCAGACCCCAGTTAGAGACAGTGACATCTGACTGGGAGGGGCGCAGAGAAATGCGGCAGCAGTTGGATGAGGCCTGGGGCTCCGGGAGGGTTTGGAAGTGTTTGTTTTAAGATTGCTCACATCAGAGCCTGTTTGCCCTGATTGGCCAGATCAGGAGAGGAAGGAACTCAGCTGCAGAGGTGAGAGGCCTAACTGGTACTTCTGCTCCGCCCTCCCTGGCTCAGGTGATGGCTTCCCATTGCGTCTGCATGGGACCTTCTAGCTCTCTCTGGTCCCATACTTCTATCGTATTGTCTTCTACTGAGGTTCTTGCTCACTGTTGGTGCCTTCCAATCACAAAGCACATTCCTGCCAAGGGCCTTTGCACTAATGTTACTCTTCCTCCAGACACACGCTTGGTTCCTTCCCGTCTCTGTTCGGAGGTCACCTCATCAGACGCCACACCGTGCACCCACATCACTCTCTGTCCCCTCATTCCCTCTTATTTTCCTTCTCCAGTCCTTGCCACCAGTTGACAGGCTACGTGTTGCCTTCCTCCTCTATTGCCTGGCTCCCCCATGAGAGTGCCGGCTCCAAGAGGGCAGGGGCGCTGGCGCTCACTGCCGTGCCCAGCCACCTACAAGCCTGTTATGTGTTCGGCAAATACTGAATCTCTGCAATGACCCTGTTAGGTGAGGGAGTCCCTGTGACTCTCACCATGTTACATGGGAGAAAAGGGAGAAGGAGATTATTAAAACACTTAACAGTTAGTAAATGGAAGAGTGAAGACTCAAGCTCAGCTTTGTATCAGCTGAATAAATTAATAATTCAGTGGATATTCCACTTGTGTTTCTGCTATGTCTTCCCCTAACATGCTTGCCCTCCACCCTTCTCTTTGTCCCATTACAGCTCGAGGACAAATAGACGTCTGCACCACTGATGGTATGCATTTCCTTCCAACTCCACTGTTCAGTGACATCAGGAAGGGAACCAGAAATTGGCCATTGTGGGAACATTTACACCACGGAAATGGGCAAGTGCTACAAATCAGGGATTTTCACCCAGGGAACTAGCTGTTAAAACACTTACTGGTACACCACCGTTTCCCCAGACCCCACTACCTCCCTCCCTCCCACTTGTCTCTTTGTCAACTCGACCCAGATACTGCCTCCTTGTCTGCACCCCAATCCTGGCCTCTCATTAGCTGGGCGGGTGGGGGGGAATAGACAATTACTATGTCAAATGAGCAAGACGAGTGACTAAAAACCTGGATGAAACAAAGAGGTAGTTTGATGAGGATATTTAAGTTCAATGAAGACAAGAGCAGGTAAGTCATATACAAAACTCAACATTCTTATAAAAGCAGGGTATACCATACTCTCCTGGAAAACATTTTTCAGCATTTACTATGTGTTGTTTGGGAAAAACAAAAATAAAAACACTCAAAAGCTAATTATTATGACAGACTAAGTAAAGAAAAGACAAAAGAGAAAATATGTAAACATGGCTATACAACTTACTGGGATATTAGACAGACCTTGCATTCTAAGTTTCTACTGTGGTCAATTCGTACTTCATTTGCCAAGATACAAATTACATTAAAGAACTGTAAACATACTTTCAGTTATTTTAGAAGACCAAGGAGCTACTCCGATGCTCCCACTGGGCTCACATTGGCTGGAAAGGCTCAGTTGCAGGGGGACACACAGGCAATCCAATTAATGCAAACTGTCAACAATTTCTATTAAAAAAAAAAAACACTTACTTCCAGGGTTTGCATCAGATTTGGTTTTATTGCATCTTTCATCAAAACTGTCAAAGCACCTGTCACCCCCTAAAGGAGAGAAAAAAGAAACCTACATCAATTATTTAACCCCTATCAAAATATCTATGGCATTTTTCAAAAGAACTATAACAAATAATCCTAAAATTTATATGGAACCACAAAGACCTGAGTAGCCACAGCCACCCTGAGAAAGAAAAACAAAGCTGGAAGTACTGTGCTCCCTGACATCAAACTATACTACAAAGCTATAGCAATCAAAACAGCATGGCACTGGCATAAAAACAGACACATAGAACAGAGACCCCAGATATAAACATATGTTTATATGGTTAATTACTATATGACAAAGGAGGCAAGAACATACAATGGGGTAAAGACAGTTTATTCAATAAAAGGTGTTGGGAAAATTGGACAGATACATGGAAAAAATGAAACTAGACCACTTTCTTACACCATATGCAAACATAACTCAAAGTGGATTAAAGACTTAAATGTAAACCTGAAATCATAAAGCTCCTAGAAGAAAATATAAGCAGTAAACTCTATGATATAACTCTTAAAATATTTTTTTGGATATATCTCCTCAGGCAAGGGCAACAGAAGAAAAAAAAACTTCTGCATGGTGGTAGAAACCATCAACAAGACAAAAGGCAACCTGCTGAATGGGAGCAGACATTTACAAATGATTTATCCAAAATATGTGAAAAAGTCATACAGTTCAACATCAAAACACAATCCAATTAAAAAATGGGCAGAGGACCTGAACAGACATTTCTCAAAGGAAGACATACAACGGTCAACAGACACGTGAAAAAATGCTCAATGGGAATTTTGAGCACCAGGGAAATGCAAATCAAAACCACAGGGTATTACCTCACACCGGTCAGAACAGCTATTATCAAAAAGAAACAAATAATAAATGTTGGCAAGGATGTGGAGAAAAGAGAACCCTGGTGCACTGCTGCTGGGAATGTAAATTGGTGCAGCCACTGTGGAAAACAGTATGGAGATTGCTCAAAAAACTAAAAATAGAACTACCATGTGGTCCAGAATTCCACTCTTGGGTATTTATCAAAAAGAAAAAATAATTCAAAAAGATATATGCACCCCTATGTTCACTGCAGCATTACCAGTAATAGCTACGATATGGAAGCGACCTAGGTGTCTATCATACATGAACAGATAAAAGATACACAATGGAATATTACTCAGCCATAAAAAAGAGTGAAATCTTGCCATTTGCAACAAGATGGAAAGACCTATTATGGTAAGTAAACTAAGTCAGACAGAAAAATTCCATATGATTTCAGTTACATGTGGAGTCTAAAAACCAAAACAAATAAACAAAACAAAACAGAAATGAACTCATAAACAGTGAACAAACTGACGGTTGCCAGGCTGGAGGGGGTGGGGGCTGGGTGGAAAAGGGAAGGAGATTAAAAAGTACAAACTTCCAGTTATAAGAGGATGTCACAGAGATGTAAGGTACAGCATAAGGAACAGAGTCATCCACACAAGAACTACGTATGGTGACAGATGGTTACTAGACTTATCGCAGTGATCACAAGGTATACAAGTGTTGAGTCACTATGTTGTACACCTGCAACTAAAATAACTGTATGTCAACTATAATTAAAAAGTAAACTAAAAAAAATTTTCTCCTGTAAAGATTAAAAAGCAACACTTGATTATTGACAAAAGTTGATCCCACCTCACCAGCCTGTGCCCTAGGTGGCCATCCCCACAGGCTGCTGTCACTTCTGGGCTACATGTGACACAGCACTGCACCCTCCATCCACTTCCCCTGACCTGAACGCATGTCAGTCATGTAAGACCTAATGAGTGATGGGAAGTAACAGTCATTCCAGTTTTTCTAAAAACTTTCCTTCAGGGTGTTTAAGAGATTTGCCATTAAGTTGATCTTTCAGTTCTCTCCTATAGGTGTTTTTGGAGAATTCCGCTCATTATTTTTCCATCAGCAAAGATTTTATTATTGCCCAGAGAAAGACATGAAGAACTGGAACGAGGCTATTCACAGAGCGGGTGAGGGCGCTGTCCCAAAGCAGCCACTCTGGCTTCCCACTGCCTCTCCACCTCTCACCCCAGACAGAGAAGGCACTCCCAACACTGAAGCCTTTGAAAGGCTTCTCCTTTTCTGTGTCTCACGCTCTCTGTCTGCCTAGAGTGAGGCTGCCTCCTCCCGGCCCTAGGAAGCTCAGAGCAGGGCCCCTGCTGAGTCCCCTTTCTTGGAAGAGAGACAACAGGGATGAAGTCTAAGCACTACTGGAAAAAGTTGGTCACGCCCTGCCTGGTGTGGCTCAGTGGATTGAGCACTGGCCTGTGGACCAAAGAGTTGCTGGTTCAATTCCCAGTTAGGGCACATGCCTGGGTTGTGGGCCAGGTCCCCAGTTGGGGGTGTGTGAGAGGCAATCACACGTTGATGTTTCTCTCCTGCTCTTTCTTCCTCCTTTTCTCTGAAAATAAACAAATAAAATCTTAAAAAAAAAAAAAGTTGGTCAAATAAGTTGGCAAGCTTTTAAAAAAAACCCCTTCTACCTCTTCTAAAGACATTGGGCAAGTATCTCCCCCCACCGCCATAGTTTGCATTAGCATTAACTTGGGCTGTTGTGCATTCTATGGATTTTTTTTTTAAGATTTTATTTATTTATTTTTAGAGAGAAGGGAAGGGAGGGAGACAGAGAGGGAGAGAAACAGCAATGTATGGTTGCCTCTCATATGGCCCCCACTGGGGACCCGGCCCGCAACCCAGGCATGTGCCCTGACTGGGAATCGAACCGGAACCCTCCGGTTCCCAGCCCGCGCTCAATCCACTGAGCTACGCCAGCCAGGGTCATTCTATGGATTTGAGGGCAACTGTCTTTTAACAAACTGGTCAGTTACTGAAAGGCTATCCTATGAGCAAATGCAGTGAATGCAGCCATGAGAAAATTAAGTGGCATGCAACAGATCTTAACAGAGCAGCGGGAAGAATCTAGAGAATCTTCCTCTCTCCCAAGTGCATTAGTTTATTCCTCTCTCCCTCTTCTATCACCAATGAGGTACACTTCTTTTAGGTGATCAATTTCTATTTTTACAATATTTCATTATTTAAGATTTATATAAGGAAATCCAATTTATTTTTCACTTGACTATACAAAATATACCCTGCAAGAAATGTTACCTACTTATTATAAATACATTAAGATGTTTTACTTTTAAAATTGCTGGCCAGGGTTGGTACAAATAAATCAATTGTCTTTTCCTAACAGAGCATGTAGAAGAAGAAGAGTAGTTTGCTTGCCTTTCTGCACACTATCTTGCTTCTAATTTCTGGTCAAATACACCTAACTCAAGGAGCTAAAGGAGAAAGGAAACCGGACATTTCTGTTGGATTGTCTCAGGTGGGTTACCACCTGCTTGGTCTTCCATGCCACATCTCATCTTCTGCTGCTCCTTACACTCTGACTGTCATCAAACCCATGCAAAGAAACCTCACCTCCAAGAACAGCTGGGGCTGCCACGCCCACTGCAAGCTGGGTTACCTGTTCCATGTCCCTAGGCCATGGAGGAAGCAGGTTGAACATATTCTTCCAGGGGATATCAGAGTCAATTATCTTCTAAGAAAGTTTAGAGGCCATCTATTCCAATTCTCACTGCAATACATGAATCCTTTCGACCAAATTGAAAACAAGCCATAAGGTAGTAAAATGATAGTACAGAAAGAAGCTTGAGAGTCCTCCCTTAATTTCCTATGGTGGACCAGCTGCTGAGAGTTCCAACTCAATGCAATGCAATCTGCAGAGATTAAGTACTTTTGCAAAGAAGAAACACAAAAGATAACTGAAGAAAGCAAACTCTGAGTTTGTTTCGGATCCAAGATTTTTATCACACAGAAAAAAGTAGGTTTAGGGAAATAATATTTGAGGATTAACTTTCAAGTGACCCCTGCCATATATTTATTGGTACTTAAAGTTAATCCGATACAAAGAAATATATTTATATAGGAACTGTGACATGTCAGTTTGGAGAGGAATGCAAAGAAATGTGAAGGTCTGGACAATTTTTGAAAAGCGGTACTTTTACACCAAGCTGAACACGGGCTTCCTCTTTAAGCTTAGCACTAAGCATTCCATAAAGCTGCTGATATAAACATATTTATTTAATTTACTTGACAAAGACCTATGAGATGAGTCAGTGAGATACATTTCTTCCAAAGCAGCCAAAAAGTAATCAAGACATGCTGGCAAAGGATTCATATTATGTCCTAAGCTTTTGGAATTAATAAAATATTAATCTTGCCTTTCCCCTTCCACAACTGTTCTTCAACTGGCAGTGTGCGCCTTAGATTCCATTGCTGCCTGTGACCCACCATGTGGGAAGTGAGCTTCCACTTACAGGAACGGCTGCCCAATAGGCCTGTGTCCTACGTACGTCCTCATAAACACGTGCACGCAAACGAAATAGCTATGCCACTGATGGGGCTTCAGGTAACATTATAGATAGTTATCAAAAAGAACAAAAAGGTGAGCGTGCCAAATGAGGAGAGGAACGACAACAGGCCGTGCTGTGCCAGGATTCCACGAGAGCTTTATGGAAAGCATCATTCTGCTCAAAGAGGAGCTGGCCGTGTACCACGGAGTCAGGGGGAGACCTGCTTTTACAGTGGAAGACCCAAATCTGAGGCACAAAATTAAAGAAGCCAGAGTACCCAGGGAGCAAGCTGGAGCCCCAAATGGGCCAGGTTAATTTAATCTTCCCTTTTATGAAAGTGGGCCCACTTCCTTCTTATCTGTCGAAAGGGGATTTACCCTCAATTTAAAGCTGGCAGAGATCGCACTTTTTCAGAAGCCATGGACCGGCTGCAGGATGACCCTGCTCCAGGCTGAGCCGAGATCAGGCCTGGCAAGAATCGGGAAAAGCCTTTGAAGTAAAGTTCACGTGCTTCGGTTGCCGCCATTTCCAAGCATGTTATAAAGGCCAGTGAGAACACAACGGAGCTGTAAAACACACAGGCCTGTGAGGGGAAAATGCAGGTGCAGCACTCTCTGATGTCCCATTTCACACGCAGACAGGAGAAAGAAAACCTTCATTCTCCTGACCACGGAACAGGGGCAGCGAGCTCTCTGGAGATCCTCCAATGGGCGCACTCACCAAATCGTCTGCTGTCACGGGATGCCCATTTTTGTCACTGGCCACCACCATTCTCCCCAGGCGCTCCTTCATGTCCTTGAGGCTGTTGGTCAGGGCCAGCACAGCCATGATCTCGCTGGCCACTGCGATGTCAAACTGCGCCTGAAGTGGAAAGCAAAGGTACTGGTCAGCGGCAGGGCCACCTGGATGGCCGTTTCCACAAGGAGCCGTATCTCAGCAACTCAGTTCTTGCCCCCAGCCCAGGGGTTTCTCCTCAATGGGCCACAAGTTTTCTGAGCATCTAGAGCAGGTGCAGCCCTGGGCGTGGTGCTCTCCTGGGTGACCTCCTGGGGTGGCCACAAGCTTCTTGCATTGGCTGTGCTGAGCAGGACTCGGTTTGGTTAGGCCCCTGTTACAACAGCTCACAGCTTCTGTTTCTGTAGCATGTTCTGGACTTATAATTAAGGATTCATGTGATTCCCTGTTTGATGCATGTCTCCACCATGGGACTGGCAGTGCCATCAAGGCAGGGACCCTTTGGGGAAGGTTCACTTCTGAATCCCCTGCTTACAGGGTTGAATGTGAAACCCAATAAGCACTCAATACATATCGGCTGAATAAGTGAACGCTATGTGTGCTGTTGTGCGTGGTGGTGTCCGAGGGCTGCCTCTGCCTGTCCAGGAAAGAGGTGAGGGGCAGACAGTGAAGAAAGATGGTCCTGAGGCCAGCTTCCCCAAGTGAGAGTTCAATGCAGCTGTAAGGATGCCCTGACTTGTGTAATCCGCCATGGCAAAAGGGGACCCAGAATCAATTTTCAGCTGTCCCCAGGAGCGTGGCCACATCAGCTCTCGAAGGACCCAGCAACGAATGCTGCGGAGCCACTCCTTTCTGCACCTCCCTATTGCCTCTCCGGGCTCTGGCTCCAGGCTGCACACACAGCAACAGGAACCGAAAGAGACACACGTGTACTTCCTCCTCCTAATCCAGCCCCTGGACACGCCACTTCATTGTACTCCGGCTGAATTCTCTTCTTCCCAAGGGGCACGAGAGCCAGACAAGTTCAAGTTTATGCAGAGAGAAAATGGCCATGCCCTAGTGGGATCACCTTATGAAACATTTTATTGTCCATTTCCGTCACTGACAAGAAAGGAAATGAAGGAACCAAGGAGCTTTCCGGCTACTTCCTGACTGAGATTTCATTAGCCATTGATTTAATGAAAAAATATTACCTGAAAGTCAAATGCGACTACATTTAATTATTACATTCTCAATATAACCCATTCCAAACACAAGTGATTTTTCATTGTATGATACTTAGGATTCTCTACACCACTATTCCATGATAAACAGTACATATAAAAAATGACTAAAAATATTGAGACTTTCTATACACAACATGAGACTAGAAATATTTTTAAAATAGTACCTGCATAAGTAATAGGTGAAATTTATAATACACATACAAGTTCTTCATTTGTAATTACTACAATTTCAACTGTATATCTTGAGCAACATAAAAAAGTGAAACGAACTGAATCAGTATAACTTTCATTGTTATTCGTTTTACTGACCGAAGGATGTAGAGAGCAGCTCATTTTACTGACTGAGCGATGTAATAGAGGGCGCCTCATCTTTGTTTTGGAAATAAAATATTTCAAATCATATAAAGGTCTAAGTGTGATTATTCTTATTGCTTGTAACAAATTTAAACAAAGGACATAAAGGCACGTTGGTAGAGATGGGAACTGACACGGCTTTTCTGGACGGTCATATGGGAATATCCATCACACCCGAAACCTGCGTCCTCTTTGACTCTGCAACTATGGATCTAGGAGTTCGTCTTAAGGATGTCGTCACGTGAGCATACATGCGAATACATGTGTGTTACCTTGGTGTGTATCAGCGTATCAATGACAGCTGAACACTGCCAACACCCTAAGTGTCCTTTAACAGGGAACTGGTTAACCCTTTGTGCTGTATCTACAAGATGAGATATTCCGTGGCCATTAAAAAGCCATCATACAGCTCTCCCTTTGTTGCCATAAAAAGATGTTCTCAGTAGGGTCTTAGGATTTAAAAAGAGCAGTTGAAGTTTTTAAATATAATCCCCTTTTATTTAAAAACATTGTATACATAAAGCAATACAGGATATAACCCTGGACAAGTTACTTAAATAACGTGATGACTTTTCTCATTTGTAAACCAGATTTACAAACAGAATGTGCTAGTAATGAGCCTACTGATATAATGCGTGCAGTAGGCATTCAAATCAGTGCCCAGTTACAGGAAAAATGCAGAGAAAAGGTGAAAGGTCTTCCTTATCACTCCTTTTCTTTCTCAACCCCCTTTCCAGATGTAACTGTTAGAAGTTGGTGTATATCTTACCAGCTCCCATTTTATGCATTTACATAGATACATGAACATGTATGCTGGCTTTTTGTTAACATAAATGTGATTATACCATGTGTATTTTACTTCAAATTTTTAAAGTTTTTTTTTTTTTTTTAAGATTTTATTTATTTTTAGAGAGATGGGAAGGGAGAGAGAAAGAGAGGGAAAGAAACAGTAATGTGTGGTTGCCTCTCACATGGCCCCCACAGGGGACCTGGCCTGCAACCCAGGCATGTGCCCTGACTGGGAATTGAACTGGGACCCTTCGGTTCCCAGCCCACACTCAATCCACTGAGCTACACCAGCCAGGGCTAAAGTTTTTTTTTTTTTTTTTAAAGAAGATTGAATTTTTTTTTTTTAAAGATTTTACTTATTTATTTTCAGAGAGAGGAGAAGGGAGGGAGAAAGAGCAATGTATGGTTGCCTCTCACATGGCCCTCACTGGGGACCTGGCCTGCAACCCAGGCATGTGCCCCAACTGGGAATCGAACCAGGACCCTCTGGTTCCCAGCCCGTGCTCAATCCACTGAGCTACACCAGCCAGGCTGAAGCTTTTTTTTTAACCTTTCCATTTCACACTGGTATGAGAGCTCTAAGTCTCCCCCGCCCATGTACACTTTATTATTTTCTACTGCCACATGTCCCTGTGCTGCAGAAGGATGCACCAAAGGCACGTAACCCCTCTACTGCGGGCACTGGAATTGTTGCAAATTTTCACCATTGCAAACATGCTGCAACTAATATCCTTATACAGGTTTTTTCCCCCTCCCATATGCAAATATTCCCCACTTCCTCCTTTTACTTTAACAGTTGTAGACCTGGAGTTGAAATTGTTGGGTCATTTCAAAATTTAATACTAACCAACTGTCATTCAGGAGGCTTTACCGTAATTTACATATCCGCTAGCTCTGAAGAAAAGTCTCCATTTATTTGCATCCTCACTAATATTTAATAGTAAATGCTTTGATCAGTTCATAGGTAAATGTTACTTCATTGTGTTTTAATCAGCAGCTGTATGATTATGTATTGGCCTTTGTTTTTGTAAATTGCCTTTTACTTATTCTGCTCATTTATTTAACAAATATTTATTGAGTATCTGCCACTATGGTATAACCAGTTCCACACGCGGAGAACACAGCAGGGACAAGAGACAAAAGCCCCTGCCCTTGTGAGGCTCACGTTTTAGTAAGGGGAGGCAGAAAACAAACAAGGTAAGCAAGGGTAGCAGGGAAAGGAAAAGGGAGTTCTGGGACAGGCAGCTACAGAGTTTTTTTAATCCTCACGCGAGGATATGTTTAGTGATTTTTAGAGAGAGAGGAAGGAAGAGAGAAACACTGATGCAAAAGAGAAGTATCGATGAGTTGCCTCCTATACGCACCCTGACTGGGATTGAACCCGTAACCTAAGTAAGTGCCCTGACCCTCTGCGGTGTACAGGATGATGCTCCAAACAAGGGAGCCACCGAGCCAGGGCCAGGTAACCACAGTTTTAAAGAGGGTGACAGGAAAGGCCTTAATGAGAGCAATATTTGAGTATTAATTTGTGGAAGTTCTTTTTATGCTTGGCATATCAATCCTTTTTTTATGCATATTGCAAGTATTCTCTCCCAGTTTGTCACTGGTCTTTTAATGTTTCTGCAGGTCATTTTCTTCATACTCAAGATTTTCACTTTTTAATGTTAGAATGATCTCTTCTTTATACTAAAGTAAAAGTGCTGTTTTCACTAAGAAAACTTAACAATTTAAAGGCCATAAATCTAAAACTATCTTAAAATATACAGTACATTACAAAAAAAAAAACATAACTCAGGGGTCTACTGGGCCCGGCTGAAAAATCAGGGGATGAATTTATATTCCCTCAGCATCACCGCCCCACACTGGAGACCTATCAAAATGAAGGTGGGTGTCATGATTTGCCTTCCGCTTTCTCTGGATTTGGATAATGAGGCATTAGCCTTAAAAATTCCTCAGGCTATTCAGCCAAATAATGAGGTGGTTTTTTCTTTAGCTTTTAAATTTGAATAATGTGTCTGAGATTTCCATTGTTTAGCTGTCGTGCAAACACAGTTAATGACTGGGCGGGTCTGCAAAAAAATGTATTAGGGTTGACAAGGGACCCACTTGAGTGGCTCATCCCAGAAACACACCTAAAATCACATAAGAAAAGGATGGTAACATAGTACAGGAGACTTCTCGCCTTCTGATCCCTCCCAATCCTGCTGAGGGATTGGAATGACATGTTGAAATGGTGGGAGACCCCTGGGCCACTTCAGGGAGAGGAAGGAGCAGATAAAAGCCGAGAACCAGCTTTGGAGCCGCTGTAAACCAATGCTACTAAGAACAGAGCCACTTCTGTGAAGAAAAGGCCACCTACCTGCCGGGAATAGCCCTTCTCTGTGTTTGCCTGCCCGATCGTTATTTTTCGTAGAAATCGGTCATTTGTGTCCAACACTGAAAGAGAAGAGAACAGAGCGCTCCATCGGTGAGCACGGACTGGCTGCCCCGGTGCGCCCGGCACCGTTCCACGTGCTGGGAGGCAGTGGAGCGCGAGACCCGGCCTGGCTTCCCGGGCGGAGACTCTCCAGCGGGAGGACACAGGGAGGGACCGAATGAACAAGAAACACCAGCTAGTGGTCAGTGCCTTAAGAAGATAAAGGAGGTGAGGAGACAGTGTGTGCTGGGGTATTAGTGGGGGTGAAGTACCACTTTTGACTAAGCAGTGAGGAAGAGCATTCCTGAAGTGGTGACATTAGTATTATGCCCTGAGTCACAAGGAGGCAGCAATTAAGACCCTCAAAAGGTTAAACACTGAACCACCATATAACCCAGCAAGTCCTCCTCTACACGTATATTCAACAGACTAAAAGGCAGGAGCTTGAATGGATATCTGCACATCCACGTTCATAGCCACTTGGTTCACAATAGCCCACAGGTGGAAACAACCAAGTATCCAACAGATGAATGAAAAAGTGAAATGTGAGAGACACACTGAATGGAGTACTACACAGCCATGAAAAGGAAGGGAATTTTGATTACATGTGACAACATGGATGGATGCTGAAAACATTAGGATGATGACATACACTAGCAGGAGCATTACTGGATGATCCTATCCAGACTCGGAAAATCCAGAGAGACAGAAAGCAGACCAGTGGTCCCCAGGGGCTGGCAGAAGGGAGTTATTGTTCCGTGGGTGCTGAGTTTTGTTGGGGATGATGAAAGGTCTGGGTGTAGCCAGTGGTGATGGTGCGGTCGCTGTAAGCCTGGTGGATGCATTCAATGGCACTAACCGCACACTTATGATGGTTCCAAAATCTCCATAATGTTACTACTTTTATAATAAAAAAACATTTTTACAAGTTTCCAAAGAGATTTGACTTTCCTGTGGTGCGGGAGACAGACACACAGAAGTACTCCCTTATACCACCATTACCAGCTCGGCACCGGTGGGTTATTTGGGTGGTGCTTTGCAGTTCGGAAAGCTCTCCCGTGTTGCCGTGGGCCTGCGCGAGGGGGAGAGGCTGGAGTTACGATTCCATCTTACAGAGGAAACTGAGTCAGTCATTTGTGGAAAGTTGGACAGCTCATATGTAGAAGTGCCAAGATTCAATCTCTGCCTTTGTCTCCCCATCTCACAGTTTGCGGAAAACACTAAGTGCTTAATGAGCTACTTGAACGGATTCCCAGAAGGGAAGCTTCATACAGGCGTGGGCCTGGGCTATGTCTGGGATGGCCTGGGCAGGGAGCCGAGGTGGGGCCGGCTGGGCCTGGGCAGGCGGAAGAACGAAGGCAGGCCCGCCGGTCTGGGGAGCAGACAGGGAGCGGACAGGGGCCTGACCGGGCCACGATGCGGTGGTCCTCCCAGCCAAGCCACATGGTGGCAATTCTACCCCACACGGGATGGGGGAGAACTGTGTCCCACAGGATTGAGCTGGGCGGTGACAGGGCAACATCTCTACAACATGAATCTACTGACTTGGGGGATGGAAGTCTAAGCAAGGATATCTATTAAAAGGTAACGCAACGTATCAGACGCCTGATAAAAAGGGAAGTGGCACAAATGGGAAAGCGCGTAGGGAGGGCTGGGAAGAGCCACGCAGGAGGGGCCAGGAGCAGCACCATCAAACCCTCTGGAGAGCCTCTGCCCCCATCCAGTGCTATCGCCACGTTCCTGGCAGTGTATGATCATCTCCCCTTCCATCTCCACAGGACCGAGGCCCAGAACCTGCACGTGGCTTGCTCAGGGTCACGCAGGAAGGGAGTGGCAGGGCGGAGACACACTCAGGGCTCCTGACTCCATGTTTAGCTCTTTCTTCCTCTGTCCCTGCTGGTAGAGGGCAGTGTGGGGGCAAGGGGGAGGTGTCCCAGCTGAGAGGGAGCCGGGAAGGCCAGGACCCGGACGGAGATGATGGGGAGCCCCTCTGCGGTGCACTCAAAGTGTTAGAGAGTATTCTAGTGACTGGCTGGAACCACGGGCTAGAGGAAAAATTCAGAACTGAAAATATGAATTTGAGTGGTGCGAAGAAAATAAAAGGAAGAAATTAGGGTGGTGGGTAGAAAGCACAAATAAGGAGAGGCACAGACTTTAAAAATGTATAGACTGAGAGGTCAGAGAAGAGATGAAGAAGGAAATTAAGCAACGTTCCTTGGACACGCGGAAGGCATGGGAGTGGATGTGACGGAGCCCGGACGGCGCAGTTGGTTGAAGAAGGGCGCAGCCTTCTCTCCTAAACAGACGGCAGAGATGAGGACAAGGACAGGAAACAAACACATGGGGGGTTTATGAGAAACGAGCTGGGCGGATGGACAATGGGAAGAAAGGAAATAGCGTCTCTGTGAAGCTGACTTAAGAGCTTCAGCGGGACGCCGCCGCCCTCCCGATCTGGGATCAGCACCCACCTCTCTGCCACGTGATGGTGGAGGGGTCGATGTCAAGACGGGCGAATTTACTCATTTCCTCCTCTGTCAGTGCACCTGGATCAGTCTTGCTTATCCCCAGTTTCTAATGATCAAGAAGAAAAGTGCGCCAAGTTTTAGAAGGAACAGAAAGCAAGATGCAACCAAAATGACCTCTCTCTCTTTTCTTCACGACTAAGAGAGCCTTTTTAAAAACGGAACTTGAACTCTGAGTAAACTGAAGGTTAGGCCACCTCATATAACCCAATACCTCCTAAGGGGAAGACACTGAAATCTGTAATATGCCCTCAACGTGACAAATCTGAAAGTGCCGTGCGATCGGCGGCACCCAAAGAGCACGGGCCACCTCCGCTGAGGGTCCCGACCGCTCTCCGTGGCCACTGCGTGCTGTGCTCGGAAGGGACGTAAACCGCGGTCTGGAAGACTGCTGCTCCAGGTCCCAGTTCTTCTTTTCCAGTACAAATACCAACAATTCAAGTAAACGTTATGTCTGTGTCTTCAAAACTAGTTATTCCTAATTCACTGAAGGAAAAAAAAATCCACTGAAATTGATAATGTATCTATGTCTATGAGGGAAACGTTCGGAGAAAATGGCTTTTAATAAAGAAGTATAAGGAAAGAGTCTGGGCAAGAAACTCTGTGTGGCAGCTGTGCAGGGGGTGGGGGCGGGTACGTTGTGTGTTGTTCTCAACAAACCCACTGGGCTGAGTAGGAAACAAGGGGGTGAATTTTTAGAATCAATTATTACCAAACACTGCCTATAATTTATACCATTAAAGTTAGTTTTTAGTCTCTGAAAAAGAGCCAGGGGAAATTTAATGAGATTAGTAAAATAAGCCACAGATAGTACTAGAAAATAGTAATGGGGATAAGAATTATGATTGCTTAGTATCTCGTGGACTACAATTGAAAAGTAAAAAATAAATAAATGAATAAATAAATACAGCAAAAAAAGATTGCTTAGTGTCTTGCTGCAACAAAAACTTAAGCAGATCAATTTTCAAAGGCTGTATCTTATCTCCTAGAAATTGAGGAAGTTTCACAAAACTGGATTCTCGGAGATTCTCGTTTGTTCACTGACTAGGGCACTCTGGGCCAGCAGGGCAGGCCTCTCGTTTTTACGGAGGAAGCGAGGCCTGATTCGTCCACTCTGCCCTCTGGCGTGGGGTCCAGGCCGCGGGCTTCCAGTCCCACACCCTCCCTGCTATGCTGTGTTGCCTCTTTATCCTGGTCAGAATACTTCACAGAGTGTCTGAAAACCAAACTCAAACCAAGTTCAAACCTTCTGGCTTTGACAATTATTCTAATTTATCTCTAGGATATTTCCTTTTCATGGGACCACTCACTGGAAACTTACTTTCAGTCGAGCAAGCTGTATGTCTGAAAATTCTCGAACACCATTCACTAAGGGAACCAGGCGATTATACAGGGCCTAAGAACACAAAGCAAAAATAAAATCCCATAAAAGTTTAAGGGCCAACCATGAGCTTGGACTATTCACAGGACACAACAAAGTTCATTACATTTATAAGCAAACTGTTTAGATTAGAGACCCTATTAAAATTCTTGGCTAAGATAAGCAAAGCAGTCTTAAGTTCTGTCATGTTCATAAATCTGACTACATCTGACATAATGCACATTGCAAAGAGCTTGCATAAATATATATTTCTTGATCTACAGCCTTATAACTATCAAATTAATATTTATCAGTTTGGCTTCAAAAGCTCACCAGAAAGTTCCTTTAATTGGAGGTAGTCAGGACCCTTGTAAAAGTGCCAGAAACCCCCACTTTTGTCCATGTCTATTCTATGAGGAATTCGCACCCAGTACCTGGTCTCTTTCAGGTGCATGGTTTGCCTCTCAGACCGCATGCACCCAAAGCCATCAAGGGGGTCAGGCCTCTGTCAGCACACCTAGGGCAGCTGCATGTGACTGGTCTTAAAAAGCTCTCTCTCCAGTCCCTTAGAAGTGGCCCACCACTAAAACTAAAGACTCGTCTCAAAGACTATTTGGCTTAAAAAGCAGAAATTAACACTATCCTCTCAACAACGTGGTGGTGGTCATAAACTCCCTTGGGAATCTGACCAAAATACGGACCCTCTCCCCAAGAAATAAGGACACATGAATGTTCACAAAACTTAGAATAAAATAACAGAGAGTTTACAGACTCCAGAAGTTTTCTACGGACTCCTTAAGAATTCAGGAATCCTAGGACAAGAGTCCCCAAATGACCACCAAGAAAGCTTTCTCACCTTATCAGTTTGAGTGTTTTCATGCAAAACCCTCGTGTCGATGGCGGCAGCCAGCAAGTTATTGGCAGCGGTGATGGCGTGGATGTCCCCAGTCAGGTGAAGGTTGAACTACGAATGAAATGAAAACATCTTCCTACTTGTTTTAAACAACCACCGCAGCATTCAAGGGCTTTCAGAACAAATAAAATATTATGCGAGTTACATAGCCTTATAATGAGCTGAGCCCCTGAACAGCCTCCACCAGAAAACCGGTGTCAGGGCCTTCCGCTCGACAACAGAGAACTCCTGAACGGAAGTCTGTCACAAATTTTCCTTCTTTCTCAGGTGAAGGGCGAATTATTCTGATGCACTTAGTGATTGGTTTCCTTATTTTGTTGTCCTTACGGTATTTTCAGTTTTATGCATTATTTTAAGAGTCGCAAAGGGCATCGTGTCAAATATACTGTGGAATGAGGCAGGGCATGAAAAGAGACAGTGACAACGGAATAATAGAAAACATGACAAAAGTCTGAGAAATGGAAAACACATCGTTCTCACAGCTCGATTCTGCTATTTTCTTTCCAGTCTTATGTGCACACATGACATTATTTATAAAATCAGCATACTTACAATTTGGTAACTGCTTTTCAATGTAGGTTATTATTATGTAAAATCTTGCATATGTATAGTTACAATTTATAGAGGCTGTGTAATTGAGCAGATGTACCAAAAGCGTTCAGTTTCCTATGCCTGGTAATTTTAAGTGGCTCCCAAGTTTTCACTTTTGCAAATAAATATATAATTATAAAAAAAAACAACCATGCAAACTGCTTTTTAAAAAAACAGTCAGTTGCTAATAAGCGATATATTTCCAGCAGGGTGGTCACGAGGTTAAAGGATCTCAATAACATCACTGTGCTGCTTCTTGAAAGGGCTGAAGGGCCACCTGATAAAACTACCAGATCAGTGACCTCAGCAACAGAGTGACCTTTGAGCTAAAACAGTGAGTTAATTTATTTTAAAAAGAGGTGTTCTGTTTTAAGTCACATTTTTTTCATTTGTTGGGAGATTAAGATTTCTACTTTCCAGTTAAAGTCTTATTTTATAACAAAATAAATTAAATATTTTATAATATTTGTAATTTGAAATATTGAGATCGTAAGAGTATAATAGTTTATACCTTAGCTTTTGCACTTAATGTTAATAGTACTAGCATTTTTTATATCATTAGTCTTCAAAATATAGTTAATTTGATATCCTGTTATTAAGACATTTAAGTCCCCCTCCCATTTCTTTAACGCTATAAACTGTGAAGGTAACTGGTTTTTAAAATTAAGTCTTTGCACATACAATTTTTCCTTAGGATAAACTAAAAACGGATTTATTTGAGCCAAAGGGTATAAATATTTTTAAGGCTCTTGACACATATTTCTAACTCTCCTCAAGAGAAGTTTTACCAACACTTTCCGGCAGTGTATGAAAGTGTTCTTCAGGCTGTGGCTGGTGCAGCTCAGTGGACTGAGTGTGGGCTGGGAACCAAAGGGTCACCACTGTGATTCCCAGTCAGGGCCCTGGGTTGTGGGCTGGGTCCCCAGTGGAACGGTGTGCAAGAGGCGACCACACATTGATGTTTCTCTCCCTCTCCTCTTTCCCTTCCCCTCTCTCTAAAAATAAATAAATAAAATCTTTAAAAAATAAAACTGTTTTTCAGTCTTTCTCTGCCAAAATTTGGTATTATTACTATTTTCAAAAATCCAACTCTGTCGATTTGATAACTAAAATGATCACTGATAGTAGTTTTAATGTAGACTAATTTCATCATTAGCGAAGATAAACATTTCTTGGTTAATTACTACTTCTTTTCTGACATTTCTATTGAATCATTTGCCCCTTTTAGAAATGAGATATCCATTTTTCTTCCCACCTGTCTATTTGGCATCCGCTTGGATGTCCACAGGCCCCCAGCGGGACTCCCTGATGACCACCCTCCCTTTCACCGCCCCAGACCCAGCCTCGTACCCCTCGTACCCCTGGTCCTCCGCTTCAACAAATGATTCTACAGACTTGCTCCAGCCAGGAATATGGGTGTCATCCTTGCATCTCCCTTCATTACCCCCCATGTCTAATTCTGCTAACATCAGGAAACAGGTCTTAAATCACTGTCATCCTTTTTTTCCATCCCCACTGACACCACGCAGGGCTAAGCCGCCACCATCCTTTCCGTGGGCTACTTGCCCAGTCTCCTCACTAGACTCCTGGGTCGGCTCAGCCTGCGTCGATCTACTGCCAGCACAGAAGCCAGGGCGGTTTTTAGAAAACCCTGTCCAGACCCCTTAACAGCTGCCCACGATACCTCAAATCACGCCCAGCCTCTGGGCTATGATCTTCAAGAGCAGGAGAGAGCTGGCCCCTGCCCGGGCCTCTACCTCGGCTCTCTCCACGCCCTGCCGTCCCACGGGCCCGTGCTGGTGTCCTCCTGCTCCCCCAGCAGGCCCGACCCTCGCCCACCTCAGAGCTTTCCCACAGGCAGGCCCCGCTGCCTGCACTGCCTTCCCTTATTCTACACGGCTGGCTGGCTCCTTCTCCTCGCTCAAGTCTAAGTGTTTTCACTCTCATCAATCCGTTTGGAATTCTCTTCTATTATTTTCCCCTGACCCTTTAAGTTCCATCCAGCACACCCTCTCTGTTTATGTGCTCCGTCAACAAGCATCTTCTGAGTGCCCAGCCCTACGCTCAGAGCTAGGACAGAGAGCTGAAGAAGAGGGAGAGGTCCTCGAACTCCAGAACAAACCAACTGCCTGCCTGTCTGACCCACTCGACCATCATAAGGTAGTTCCAACCGTCTTATGCCTTCAGTTTGGCCCAACTCCGAGCCATGCAGCTGAGGCCATGTGACTGCTGGACACCAATGCCCTTTCAATATTTGCTGGCTAAATCCCGAGCAGTTCCCCTGGCGTGGTCTGCATGCTCCATCCCCAACCTGGCCTCCTGGCTCTGAGTCTTTCACCTGGAGAATATTACTCTCAGCAATGCCTCAACTATTCTTTCTCACCCCCAGCCCCAATAATTGAAGATTATCCAGGCCTCCCTGCGCAAACATCTTTCCTATTCCTTTGACAAAACCAACAAGTCTCTCTTAGTGAGCAACACCTGTCGCTGGGCACTCCGCTGAATGCTGGGGCCTGGAGTCTCTAACCGACCATGGCTGACCAAACTGGATGGAGACAAACACCGAGTACGAGGGAAATCAGTGGCTGGAACAGAACCTGGGAGTATATGCTGGGCAGGGAGGGCAGAAAAGGGAAGGCCATTCCAGGGCAGGAGTCTGCGAGGAGTGGGGTGGAGTGGGGAGAGGGAGGGCTGCGTGTGGGACCTGAGACAGTGACACAGGAGAGAGACAGCAGCGCGGCAGCCCAGGAGGACCCGCCACGCTGTGCTGGGTGTGCAGGGATGGCCTAACCACTGAAATGCACTGGACAGGGATGGAACTTGCTCAGCCTTGGGTTTTAGGAAGACTTCTCAGGGCCTGGACTGAGAGACCGATGTAGAGAGGAGAAGCAACAGGAGCTGGTCACTGGTTAGACGCAGGAGACAAGGGAGTGGCGGTTGGGGGCAGAGCACATCATTGGCCTTTCTGGCCCATTTTGGGGGAGCTATCTGGTTTTGGGGTCTCAATTTACAGAAGCGAAGTCTCCAAGCCCTCTTGAACTTGGCGGCGTAGTGATCGATGGAGACACAGGTCTACTTCCTCTCATCCAGAACCCTTGAGATCAGAAGGGTTTTGGGATTCAGAATTTTTTGGAATTTAGAGATATGATGTGATGTACATATAATTTACCTATAAAACACCCCAAACAGGGTCTAGGTCAGCATCCATTCATCGAAAACAGCATCTCTACAGCAAAATATATGAATATTTACACCAAGTGGTACAGACAAAACCTATAGATAGCTCATAACAATAAATGTCGGATTTTGGTTTTCAGAGCCTTTAGGCCTTTGGAGTTGAGCGCTGTGGGGCTGTGTTTATGGGCACACAGAAAAAAAAATGCCAGGAAGGAGAAACAGTGACACATGACACGTATCCCTTTGAGATCTTACCTCCTCCATGGGAATGACCTGGGCATATCCACCACCTGCGGCTCCTCCTAAACAACAGAGCAGGCACCATTTAAAGTGAGCCACCAAGTTCAGCTATGCACACAAACAGAGCCCCAGGGACGCCGCTCCCCAAACCCAACAGGGAGGCACGCAGCTCCCCAAACCCAACAGGGAGGTATGCAGCTCCCTAAACCGAACAGGGAGGCATGCAGCTCCCCAAACCCAACAGGGAGGCACGCAGCTCCCCAAACCCAACAGGGAGGCACGCAGCTCCCCAAACCCAACAGGGAGGTATGCAGCTCCCTAAACTGAACAGGGAGGCACGCAGCTCCCCAAACCCAACGGGGAGGCGTGCACCTCCAAGGCAGTGAGAGACATGAACCGTTTATCCAGGTAGAACAGAGGGGGAAAGAATGCTAGCACTATGTCCAACTCTGCAATTTAAGGACTTCAGTTTCCTCATTTTAAAAAGGGGTACAAATCACAGAGCAAATGCCCTTGCAGCAAACATGAGATTATCTTACAGATGTTATTAGATCTCTGTGGCTGCGCTTCATTAAAGTTGCACATTCACTGAAGTATCAAAAAACTTTGTTAAAAAAATTCCATCCGATAAACTCAGACTAACACATTATAAACTTCCATTTATTTTAGATAGTAATATATATGATTTGCCTTGCTGCTTATCCTTCAAAATTGTAAAACTATTACATTAAAAAAACTTATTTTTCCTAAAATAGTAAGAATGCCTTCCGTGTCCATGCCATTTTATAGTTTTCCCGGTTTTTTCTACTCTCTCATTTGGTCCTCTCAATGACCTGGTCAGCCTGGCTTATGCCGTTTCACACTTTTTACAGATGCAGCTCAGAGGTGTTAGTTACACTGGCTAAAGGTCACACAGCAGTACGAGACAGCCATGGATAAAACCTCGACCTTTTTGTTCCAAGTCTAGTGTTCATTCCACTACATAATACGTGACATTCTGAGTTATTAGTACTTAATGAGTTAGCAGTTATTAATATTTGCAAGAGTAATATAAATACACTGCTAAAAACCACAAAGTGTCAAGAACAAACAGTAATTAAAGTAATAGATGCTATTGTAAAGTGAGCTGGAGAATGACTTCATAATAAATCAACAAAGAAAGAGCAGCGGATGGGATGGTGCCAGACGTCGGCCCAGCCGCAGCCAGAGAGGGATTCCATGCCGTCTCCGTCCACAGCCGGTCAGTGTCCCGGGCTCCTCGGGCCCCACATGGCAACTCCAAGCATGATTAGGCTTGGGGTCTGACCGAAAGGGTCTCTAACCGCTTCAGTGGAAAGACCTTTCACCATGTTTGGGATGATAAAACACCAGTATGAATGGCGGAGTTTCAAACTGTCTGGCAAAAGAAGGCTCGGATGAAACAGAAGGATTCTGCTGAAGGTTGGACTCCTGAGCAAGAGACCTGCCACTGTTCAGGAAACCCAGGGGACTGGCTTCTTGGGGTGGTCATGTGAAAACCCCTGCTGCAGCACCCTCTGCAGGAGGGCCAGCTCGGGGCGACCTCCTCCTACGGAGTGTGGAGGAGGGGGTGCATGTAGGGACACAATGCACTAGCTCCTCTGATAAGTTTTAACTCCACATCTGTTGATGTTCTTCTCAAACTTTTCTTTAAGATTTTACCTCCCTCCCCCAATTTTGCTCTGAAAAGTATACTAGTTGTTTAAATGAAGTACCTTTAACTCCGAAAGTTGGCCCCTGAGAGGGCTGCCTCAGACAGGCAAAGGAGTTGATGTTCAGGTGGGCGGTCAGGGCCTGCACGAGCCCAATCGTCACTGTGCTCTTCCCTTCTCCAAGGGGCGTGGGTGTGATCCTGATTTGGGACAGAAAAAAGTAAGTAAATCTAATAATATTTCCTAGACAATCTATGCGAAATAAACTTACGGTACCAAAGCCAAATCAGAGGACATTCGGGGAGAATATTCCATTTCAAAATCCACTTAATCAATTTTCTTGAACCATTATGTTCTACCCACATCACACAGGCCACACTTAGGTTACCATCAAGATACAGACACAGCTTTACCAAGAGACCAGAAAAAGAGAATTTATTCGGCAGTGGTGCTAATAACATCAACTTCAAGAAACCGCAGAGAATCGTCCATCAAAACGGTTTCAAAAATTAAGCTCATGTTGTTTCCTACTGATGGGTAATCTGGCATTTGTTCTTCCAGGGACATTTACTGGGGACATAATGTGCGTCCCACCCTCAATGGTCCTGTGGGACCTAACTCAACTCTCAGGACTAGAAGGGGCCCTAATGTCCCCGACTCATCCATCTCTTCTAGACACCAACGCCAGGCTTGTCCCCACCACGTTTGAAAACAAGCAGCAATGGGAGCTCATTGCCTCCAGAGTGGCTCTTCATTTCCAGCAGCTTTTACTGTTAAGAAGTTCTTTGCCCTAAAAAACAGAATCTACATTCCTGTAGCCTCCTATCTTCTTGGTTGCAGACACACTAAGCTTTATCCCTTCCCATACATACAACAGACCCTCAAATACTTAGAAAAAGTCCAAAGCTCCTCAGCGTACTAAGGAGATCATCTGTGCTTTGGGGAGCTTATCGTTGGCTGTGACACCCTACAGAACTAAACATCACATGTGCAGACGTAACGATACCACAGTATTATGTGATAGGATAGGCATGCGTTATTACATCCCCACATAAGACCCCATAAAATCGTTCCTTAGCATATTCTAACCATTGAGACAAGTTTTAAAAACTATCACTTGGGCTTACAATATTGTCTTCTACGAGTTAGATGGTGAGAATCAGGTTGTCCAGGACACTCAACCAAAACAAAACTGATGATAGTTTTCTGACCTGCAAAATCTAGAGATGTGACCACAAGGAAGTAATGCCCTTATATACATCGTCCTCAACTATCTCAGACCACCAGAACCATGCAAGCAACCATTGATTCAGCAAATATGTATTAAGTACTGCTCTGTGCCAGGCTACTAGACCCTGGGGACACGCTGATGACCAACATGGATTATATCACTGCCCACACAGAGCTCATGATTGATAAGATACATGGGCAGATCAATCAGCAATTAAAATGAATGTGATAAGCACCGAGACAGAGGGAATAGAGAAATGACTATATTATGAGAACACATGGAAGGAGGATCTAATAGATCTAGAAATCAGGGAAGGCTTCCTGGAAGAAGTAGTATCTAAATGGAGACCTGAGAAATAAATAAATATAGCTAGACAAAATTGAGGGTGGGTTTGGGGTTGTCAATATGCTAGGCTCTGTGTTATACTTATTGGGTTAATTACTTTTATTCCCACTTGAAAAATGAGGAAACTGAAGCACTAGGAGTTTAAGTAACTTGCCCAAGGTCACGCAATTAGTGGAACTGGAAATCAAACCCAGGCAGATATTTTGACCTCACAAGGTTATTTCTGTGGATGGAAACTGTTAACTGTGATTAGCCATTTAAAGCATGGGAATGGGTAAGATCAGTCAGCGAGAGTGAACAGAGTAAGAAAAAGATAACAAAATTGTTAAGAAGGTTTCCTCTTACGGAAGAGTCCGAAGAGAGAGCAAAAGGAAGCCAAAAGAGCACCAGAATGGAAAAGAAGCCCTGAGGAGGAGGCAGGGTGTGACAAGGAGTCTCAGGGAAAAAAACCAAGGACGTGTCCAGAGTCTGAAGAGGTCTGAAGCCCGGTGAGGGCCGAGAAGTGGTCACTGGATTTAGCAGAAGGAGGCCGCTGGCAGGGAGCTGGGGGAGCAGCCCTCAGGCTCCCCCAGCCACACGATGCCGGGTCGGCATGAAGGCTCAAAGTTACGTGAAGGTGTTTATGCTTTGAGTCAACTTCTTATTTAACTGAGCACTCACAGTTTGCAAAGGAGTTGGTGGTTTACTTAAACTTCACACGAAGGGTTACATTTTCAGTCCCAAGGATGTGCTCACAGAGCTGCCAGAGACAGCCAAGAGCAGACCCGCCCAGGGATGGCCTCTTCAGAACCGCAGCTCGCCAGCCAAGTCTTAATTAAAAACACAGGACTGCTGAGCTTTCTGCCAACGGTTACAAGTCAGGAAAAGCTGAAAGTAGGAAGTATTTACTGGGGGCAATAAAAGGAGAGCTACAATAAAAACTTCTTCCACCTCATTTCTGCATATGGCATCAAAATGTGGTTTCGTTGCCATCCCCATGTCCTTCGCTCAGCTTCCAAGTTATCGAGCTGACGCAGAAAACAAGCACCGCGTCGACCTAATTTCTTTTTCTATAAGAACTGAGAGTTTATGGAGAGAGAGCTGTGATTTTTGTTCATTATTTTCCTCAACTGTCCCCCGGCTAACTGATGTGATCCCTCTAATATCCACGGCATTTATTATGTGTTTATTCTATACCTTCCCAGAGGGCGTTACTCTAAGCCTCCTGACACGTCTGGTTGGCATATTGGCCGTGAGCTTGCTCAGGTGAAGGATTATGCCCAATGTCACTGCATTACTGTCACCTGTCCAGGGCACAGATGAGCACAAAACAGGTGACAAAGGGATTAGAACACCTTTTCTGAGACAAATGTTTATGACACCCATTATAAAAACTTACTGAAGTGCTCTGTGACTACCTGGACATGATGCGAAAGAAGCCTACCCCTTACTCAAAGATCAAATAGATTGCTTATGTAGCAGTAAAACTTTGAACCGTTCTCCAAATCTAGAATCTTGTTAAGCAGCGTTATTGCCATTAGCCATGGATCAAATTGTGAACTCCAAACCTAGATGCTCAAACGGCGCACGAATGTATGTCACTCATCCAGGTATCCTCATGACATGAAGGGTTTTAAAAAAAAGCCTTTTATCTTTGAAAATAAATAAAAATAAAATCTTAAAAAAAAAGCCTTTTATTATCTAACGATAAACCCCTTGGTCCCTTTGGTTGTGTCTCCATCATGCATTGCAGAGGTCAACAGTCCAAAGGTCCTGTCACTGAGGTTTCTTCTGAACACCTCTGTTCTATTTTGCAAGAAACACAAATAAAAGAAAAACTCATAGACATTTTAAATAGTTACCTAAGGCAGGAAAGCACAATCTTAGAAAAGGCAATAAAGGTTACTTTCTCACAGATCAAAATAAGGGGTTGAAACAGTAAAAAAAAAAAAATTAAATAGTAAAAAGAATCAAATCAAGTGTTCGGCACTCTACAGAAAAAAAGTGACATGAATAACTTTAATTTTTCTTTAATGTGAAATTTAGTTTCTTCACAGACCAATCTGGGCTTCTTTTTTAACTGCTCTGTGCAAGCAATTCAGAGTTGTTCTAGAAGCTTCTGCAGAGAAATCGGTAAAGGGCCGGTGGAGACTGTTGCTGCACACACAGTCAATGCCCCACAGCTGCACTCCGAGTCAAGTTCTCAAACAAATTCCTTTTCATTAGTGTAACTGGGAAAATATGTAAAACTCAAGAGCCCCTAAGATGCTTTTGGCATACTTCCCTGAACAATTCCCAATACTTTTCATTTTGTCCGGCAGAGCAAATAAAGCGATGTGTAGGTGTAAATACCATGCGATGTGCAGCTGATGAAATACAGATGATCCTGACAAAATAAGAAATTCTGAAGGTTGAAGAATAGCTTTTTAAAACAAATTAATCTGCTCTGCATTTGAGTTATTAACAATAGAAAAGAAATGTTAAGCCATTGCTTTATACATTCATCCCACTGTCAATATATTGAAATCGCATTCACACATAAATTGAAATGTACAGTAACCAATAGGTTACTTAGGTTTATTAAAAAGTTTTGTGGGCATCTGAATGCTAAAGCTCGGGAAAGGCTTTGCGTTACAGTTTTCAGACAAAAACGCCGGCCACAAAGCCGTGTTCCTGGCACCATCTCCGCGTGTTCGAAGGACAGATGCACGGGTCAGATCCTGGCAGGAACGACAGGAATTCTTAACACTTCCGTGTAATGAGAAAGTTAGTTTTCTCCTTCTTTGATACTCTTCTTTACGTTAACTTTTTAAGCAATCAGCCAATATTATTTTCAGAATTTTTTAACAATACCTTTTGGAAAATGTCTCCATTTAATGGAGGGGTCATTCATATTTCTCAATAAGTGTATAATGGTTGGATAATGTCACTTCTCCATAACTGACTTGATCAAAAGTACAAATGTGGAGGTAAAACTGTCTGTTTTAAACTAATCTCAAGCACCCAGCTATTAAAAGATTAGATATCAGAGGCAGTTTACAGATTTAAATACCATTTGTTGTGTTGATGGGGGACGTTTATCCCTCTCTCAGAGAGCACAGTATGGTATACAGTTTCTAAAAACCTTCAAGCTCTGCTACAGATGCATATATATCTCAAAATCCTACCCTTACAGCTTTTTTTTTTCTTTCCAAAAGCAGTTGAAAAGAACACAATTTAATTTTTGTTCCTTCATAGGTATTTTGCTCAGTAAGGAACCTACACCACAATTTCACCAAAGATCTGATCTCTTTGGGATAAATTTGTACCAGAGAATTCAGGTTTAATATTCATTTCTGTCCACGCCATGGCAGCCTGGCTTCTTCAGCTCAATTGCCCCCATAAACATCAGCGAGACACAGTGCAGAGCGGCGCTCTCTTGGGTGCGGGCCGACGTGCAGCTGTGACCTGCTAGCGGTGTCACTGGTCATTCTCCAGCTTGTGGCTGGAGGCCAGGCTCTGACAAGTAGGACTTCGAGTTAGGAACCTGATGGCAATACCAGTGGAGCTTGTTTTAGAAGCACCAGTTCTCTCCCCAGCGAAGGGTAGGGCCCTGTCTACACTTGTGTTTTTACTTCCAACATTGAGAAGCACCCCCCAAACAGAGTAAACCACAGCCACGCCACATGGAAAAACGCTGCGTGACTATTCCTTTGTAAACTGAGTTTTCCTTAAGTCCTCCCACCCTAAACAGGGTGAGATATCCAGCAAACCCACCCACCAAGATCACCTACGTGTGGGAGAAGGAAAGCAAATCCGTGGATAAGATGTGGCATTTGCTTTGGAAGTTCTCAACGTCCAAGTTTGTTTACTTACTGCAAACAAACGTGCATCGAACACACGTCCACAAAGCAACGCTGACTGGATGTGCGCAGCTGACTTAGGAAGCCCCCACCCCTGCGCCCCGGTTCAGCTGACCCCTTTCACAGACTGGCCCAGAAGGGCCTGCAGGTGGGACCAACACCTCAGCAAGGAGCGTTCCTGCAGCTCAGCTCAGATGTCGGACATTAGGGTTCAGACGGGGAAGTCCTAGGTTGGAAAGAAAACCATTAAGGTCGGGAGTCCAACTCTAAGTGAGCCAAGGAGCCTGAAGGAGAAGGCTTAAGCCACAGGCAACCGAGGTGCTACAACCAGGTATGAATTCCTCAAAACCGCAGTGACTCTGAACGACCCTGGCAGCCAACTCCTCTTGCAAAACAGTAACAGAAGGAGCTGAAGAAAAAGGAGTGGGAAGGGGGGAGAGGAAGGGAGAGGAGACACGAAGCAATTACTATACCATTAAAAAGGTGACATTATGCGTGATATCTTGATTTTTTTTTAGTTTTATCTTTATTTGTAGTTTTGAAACACTGAATTCACTCTTCAGTGAATTCCTAGGGTTTAAAAATCCCTAGGAAAAGTCTAGGGATTTTTCCTAAGGAGACAACAGACAGATGAACAAATATACAAGCCCAAGGTTGGTAATTTTAGCACTATTTATAATGGCCAAAAGTGATAAACAAGTTAAGTTCCCAGCAATAGAGAATTGGTTAAATGAATTAAGGGACATCCCTACGATGTTTCGAGTCATTTTTCTGCCTCCACAGACTCGAAGCATGAGAAGCACGCTGCGCCGTTACCAGTGGCTGGGCTGCAGCCATGCTTCCCAGTGCTGGGAAGATGCGGGCCATGGAGACTACCCCCATCTCAGGCATCTCTACCACTCGCTCCGCCTGTGACCCACGTCCCCGGCACTTGCAGAATCTCGGATGTAAGCAGTGAAATGGGATGTGGTGTGGAAAATGCTGACGTGGCTCTGCATGGACTGCAGGGAGCTGGGTGCACCACGCCCTGCTGAGCAATGGAGTCACTGCCGTGGGAGCGATCTCGCTTACGAACGGCGGCACCTGAGTCACGGTTGTCTCAGAGATTAGCAGCTGCTTCCCCTGGGCGCTAGGGTGTGGGGTGTTTCAGCTCTCGTTTATACATTCTGTAGTTTTGAACTATTTCTACAATGAGTAGGCATGATTTTTATGACCAGAAAAAGAAACAATGCACTTAGATTTAATAATTAAATATGTAAAAAGAAAGTTAATTGTGAGTCATGTCCAATAATAACAAATGTCTCTGACTGTTAAGAAGTCTTTGTGCCTTAAGCCTTGGCCTGCATGTCATAAGCAAGCCTGTGCGATGAAATTATAAAACAGCAAAGGAATTTATATGGTGTCTGGATGGTCCCTCAGGTAACACTGAATAAATATTTCAAATCCCTTGTTTTCTATCATTTTTTCAGCTAGTGAATGCATTTCCTTTTTTTAAAATAAGGAAAACAAAGCAAACACTCCTTTTCATAAACACCGGGCATTTGTCTTTGGCCCAATATCGATCTTGAAATGCAAAAAAAAAAATATTACCGCAGTTTTTGGACTATGAGACTCACCGGACCATAAGACACACCTAGGTTTCAGAGGAGGAAAATAGGGGAAAAAAATGTGAAGCAAAAAATGTGGTAAAATGTTTTACCTGCTCCTTCCTCCTGTGACCCCGCTCCACCGCTGCACCCCCATTTTCCTCCCAAATTTGGAGGGAAAAAAAGTGCATCTTATAGTCTGAAAAATACGGGGGTGGGGGGCGGTGAGTGTGTACTGAGCTTTTACAATTCAAATACATCCATAAGAAATATTAAAGACATGAGTAGGAAAATCAGTTTCATGGAGTTTTCTGTATATTTGCCACTAAAATGTTATTTCTAAGTTGAACACAAAAACGCCCTGCTCGGTTCAAAATATTTTACTTTCAATTCTTACTTAATTTTTATCCTGAAAACTAAAGGAAAAACCCAAGGTGGACAGCAAAGGTGATCAAAACACAATATAAGAAACAAAAAAAGTAAAGTACTAAATAAGCGACTCACTACACTTCCTATTTTGTAGAGACCAGTCTGTTTTGCACTGGCAGTAACAACTTCCCTCTCATCTCAGGAAGGAACGCCAAGTGAAACGGACAAGATAATGCCAAATCTGAGAGGAGGACAGATGTGATGACAGATGTACATATGGGGAAGAGAGTTTGGTAAACATGTCTTGTTAGTAAAATAAAATTTAAAGTAGTCTTACCCAGCAACCAAGACGTATTTTCCATCTGCTTGATCCTTCAGCCTCTCCAGCAGGGACAAACGCACTTTGGCTTTGCTTTTGCCATAAATTTCAATTTCATCCGCAAGCAATCCTATCTCTTTGGCAAGGACATCCACGGATTTTGGAGTCTGTGCTCTTGAAATCTCAATATCACTGAAGGGAAATATAAGCAGCAAGAGTCTTCTCAGTTTCGGTGGTCGCTGCCGGAGTGAAAACCAACCACAGACCATGCCAACTACTGAATCAATGGGATGGCTTCGTGGTCCTTTCTCCCAAGCAATACCAAGCTAACAATTAACATACAGGAGAAAATGGCATGTTGCTTTAGAGAAGCAACTCTGAAAAACTGGTAAAGATCCTAGAATTCTGCCCAGGGACAAGGATAACACCTATGCCACAGGAGAGGAGGCTGTATATTACAAAGTGCCCGTGAGTATAAATCCATTACACAGCACGATGCTTTCTATGGGTCACTGCTGCATTCATTAACCACAAATAGGTGAGTTACTGCATAATGCTCATTCACTGGGTTTGTCACATGTGACTTTTGGCTCTTCAAAAGTGTGAAAGTGCGCCCTGGCTGGTGTAGCTCAGTGGATTGAGTGCGGGCTGGGAACCAAAGGGTCCTGGTTTGATTCCCAGACAGGGCACATGCCTGGGTTGCGGGCCAGGTCCCCATGAGGGCCATGTGAGAGGCAACCATACATTGCTGTTTCTCTCCCTCTCTTTCTCCCTCCCTTCCCCTCTCTCTAAAAATAAATAAAAATTTTAAAAAAATCTTAAAAAAAAGTGTGAAAGTGCTACTTTATCTGTGTCCATACTTTTTCGGTTTCTTATTTCAAGTCCAAAATCATATTTCAAAATGTTGTATTAATTACATCACTGTAACGGACCCAACGCCCAAAGCTCTCAACAGGAAATACGGGAGCTCCGAGTGTCCCTGGGCAAACGCTTTATTCCACTTTCCCATCCGGCAAGATGGGAACATCGCTGCTCATCTCTCACAAGTGCTATGAAACTCAGCATGCTCCGAACTTCTTGGAGCCTTTTGGGGCCCCTGAGCTCGGCTGCTTTTTTACTGGACGTTCAGGCCGTCCATCTGTCTGCCTGGCCATCTACTTGGGAGTAAGACCAGACAGGCACAAGCCAGAGTGTGGGAGAGCAGGCATCGGAGATGGAAGACAGCCGCCACTTCCCAGACAGGCCCTGGAGCCCTGATTTGGGGCAGAGGAGTCTCTGCACTGGCAGGGGAGGACAGATCACCCCCTGCTCTGGTTTGTTTCTGTCGCTACTGCTGACGATCTACTCTCAGTCCCCACTGGACCCCGCAGCAGGGCTGACCTTGGAGCACGAAATAACAGCAAAGCTACCTCCTGTCCCAGCTTCTCCAAAGGACATCAGAACTGCTCAGAGAGGGGAGAGGGCACCCTGGGCCAAAAGTGGGCTGAGCTCTGTGTCTCCAGCCAGGTTTTCCCTTCCCCAGTCCCCTGCATCTTCCTCCCCTGTCCCCCTTCACTGACCAGGCTCCTGCTTCATATTACTTTCCAAGCTACCCCCACCCCGTTTGTCTCTCTCTCATTCTCTTTCCTGCCATAATCTCCTAAATCCAAGAGCCCACTCTTGGGAAATCTTCAAGGTCTTCTCTCTTCACTAGCTAAACAGCGATAGTGACAGCATTTTGATTTTTTGAGTAATTTATAAACTATTCAGCCTCCTTCTTTTTCTCAGTGGCTCTCACAGTCAAATTTGGTGGCGCAATTAAAGCGCTCCCCCTCCGAGAAGAATTTATTTTGATTTATGCAAAGCTCATGGTATAAAATTTGGTGGAGTTCATCTAATTTTTTTTCTTTGCTCTCTGTTAGTAGAATTTACTCATTGACTTTTAAAAACTCCTATACTGAAATAGGTAACTTGAAAAGTATTTTATGGAACACAACAGAGCTACAGGGATGATACCACAAAAACAGCATGCCTTGGAATTGACGTATTGAGGAAACAGAAGATAACTAAGGTGTTTAGTCTATTTCAGGGGTGAAAGCAAAGCCTGGGAGGTGTCACTAGCCTGGGGGGTGTCATGGAACCCCAGTGTTCAGTGCCTGCCCTAGGAAAGAGAGGGCAATTCTAAAAGCAACTGGTTGGCAGGTGAAAATTTAGCCAATTACTGCTGACACTGTGCTTCCCAACAGTGGCGCCAGGATCACCTGGGGAAGCTGAGGCCACCTGGGGAAGTGCCCACCTTTGCTGAGGGGGGCGGGGCCAACTCACTGAAGGTGGGCAGGCAGCCAAAGAGGACTCATTATGGAGAATGCATTTGTCTGGCTCAGATAGCTTAGCTAACTATGCTAAAAATGCTGAGACTATGTTCTCCAGTTTGTATTTCCAGTTTTACACAGAGAATATGTAGCTTACACATCATTAAATCCCACTCTGAAGAAAGTATCCATCTGGACCATCAGAGCGCACTCCCACACAGACTGGTGTTTGGTGTAGTCGGCTGCTTCTCCGAGGGGAGGGGCCTGCATGGCCCTCAAAACCCAGATGGCACATGTTGGGAATTTCTAACACTTGAAAGCACAGTCCAATTATTACATTACCATATTGGGTCAAATCTAAGACACCATTATTTTATATACAGTAAGGTACACCCTGACCTCAGAAATAAAAAAAAATACATATTAGAAATGACAGAATATGGTAAACACGTTCACTATTGTTTAATTTTGGAGTACTTGGTAGAAAAACTAGTGTGGCAGTTCAATGAAATGATCAGCCATCAAAGCCGTGACACCCCAAGCGGTGCCCTCCACTCCCGGGGTCACTCTGCATATCTGAGGCACCTTGGTGAGCTGACACCTGTATAAAATAAACCACTGGGTACCTTGGGACTGGGGAGAGGGGCTGGAGTTTCAAGCAGTGAAGTCTCCACCTCGTGTACTGCTGTTCACGAAGCCATCGCCGGCCGCTGACGACCATGTTCTTCGGTGGAAACAGAAAGGACAACCTGTTAGAAAAGGCAAAGCTGCCAGGGCATGTGTCTGGGCTGTCACAGAGCTGTTCGGGGACGTCACGCCACGAAAAGATGACCGTGTTGCACACCGACCCCAGTGACTATCAGGGATAATTTTATTCTCATGTAACTAAATTTGTAGGTTTTTCTTAAAAAGGAAAATGTAAGCTGCATATACTAATAAAACAGCTTATGTTCACTAAGACATCAAGTACGCAGATTAGAAATTACAGAGTGGGTTCTTCATCTCAATTAGAAAAGAAAAATGAGGAAAACATGAGAATACATGAATAATCAGGTTGGATGCTTGGCTTCCCAAATTTGCAACACCATTTCAAGTATAATCCTTCCACAATAGATACAATGGAGTAAGCAAATAGAATTATTAAATAGTAATGCACACAGAGGAATAAAATTTGGCTTTGGCTGAAATGTAACATAATCCTCACATCCCATTCTGAATGAAAAGCTTTAACTGTGTATTGCTGTGTAAGAAAGAAATGAACTAAACGGTGCTTCTGTTTAACTCTGCTGAGGCACCAACGCCAGGCTCCGGTTTCTCCACTGGCAGCTAGCGCCTCTGCTGGCCGGCACCGTCAGTGCAGGCTCTGGCACCAGTCAGGAGCTTGCACAGTGGGGAGACCTGGAGACCTTGGGATTTAGGTCACACAGATGGTGGTGGTTCAAAAGGATGTCCACAAATCCTTTAATACTCCTCCTGTCTGCAAGAGGTGAGCCCTGTTCCCTTCCTCTTGGAGAGGAGAGGTAAAAGGAAGTGGGGGTATGTGACTTTGGAGACAAGGTCATAAAATCTACGCCAGCTTCATTTTTTCCTGCAGATTGCTCATTCTGGGGAAAGTTAGCTGCCGTACTGTGAGCAGCCCTGCAGGGAAGTCCACGTGATGGGGATCGAGGCATCCTGCCAATAGCCACTGAAGAATTTAATACCACATGGCAGTGGCCACGTTAGCATGCCGTCTAGGAAGGGGACACTCGGCCCCAGTCAGGCCTTCAGACGGCTGTGGCCCCAGCAAACACCATGGCAGGAGGGATGCGGAGCCAGAGCCATCCAGCTAGGCTGCTCCCAAATCCCTGGCCCACAGAAACTGTGAGATGCTTGTTGTTTTAAGTTGCTAAATTTCGGGGGTCATTTACTATGCAGCAATAGATAACTAATAACAAAACCTGATTTGGGTCCGGGACCCAAACCTGTCACGTGACCAAAGGCAAGTGACTGAATCTTTCTGAGTCTCCATTTCCTTATCTATCAAACGGGAAGACTATCTGAGAGGACTGTTGTCAGGATTAAACGACAAAGTATGTGCAAAGTGTTTAACACTGCACCTGCTAAACAAACAAACAAACAAACAAAACATTAGTGACTATAAATCAAAAGCTCCAAACTCAAAAATTCTCAAGTAGCCTTGTCACACACCTGAATCCGCAGAGCCGCAGCAAGGAGGCTCACGTCGTTTTCCGTGATGGGACCACTAAAGTGTTCGCCCGGAGAACTGCAGCCAAGCTTCCCTGTGACAAATTTGAGAGAGAAAAATGACTTTCAGTGTATCGTCATCTGTAACCAGGTGCTCCTTGTACAAAGCTGGCAGGCACACCGAATGATCCAAGCAAGTCAGGAGGTTAAGGCAGGCACAGCTACGGGGAGGTCAGAGACCCCTAGCACCACCTTGGGGCTCTCCACTGGGCTGCAGGCTTCCACCGGCTTAGAATCCTACCTTCACCTCTTAATAGCAACTGCGACTTTGAACCTGTTAACTGAGGAGGGTGGTATCAACCTCCTAGAATTTTGTGAGAATTGTGTGATAGGGTATGTAAAGTGCTTGGCATATGGTGTGTATGTTTAAACTATATGTGTGTGTGTGTGTGTGTGTGTGTATAAAGTAAAAGTAAAAGTAATTCCACTCATGGACATGCAGTATCAGAAGAGGAACTCAACACGTACATGATAAGCCCAGCCAGAGTGTTATGTGAAAGCTCAGGCCTTCTTGGATAATTTTAAAAATCCCTGCCATAAAAGTGATATGACCAATTTCCCATCAAAACTGAGAAATTTTGGAGTATTAATTTTGGGGATAACCTGGTTTTCAAAATACAGACGTACTTACAAGAATTCTACATTTCTCTCCTGTTGGCACTTTAAAGTTTATAAAAAGTAAATACACATGTAAAGTGCATTAGCCTACATCCCCCCTTAGAGAAAAGAAACATTTCTAATAGCAACTCTTTTGAATTAAGAAATAAGAAACTCTTTCCCTCTCTTTTGGCTATTTCACTTTTAAATGATCGATTTTGCTGACAGTCCTTTGCGAGAGAGAGCATGAAACGCTTCAGAGTAAGTGTTCTGTGATGCTCTATTGTCACATGTATTAAAGGTGCTGGAAAATCATATCCCGTGGGCATTATTTAAAGATTAGCAACACTTCAGCTTTATAAATCATATTCAGGCAAATGCCAAGAGTCAACGCAGGAGAGAGATTTGTTTTGTTTTGTTTGAATCGCTAGGGATCTGATCTGAAGGTCTTGTCCAACCACTACGGGAAGGAAATATGCTTCCCTCTATCTTTAAATGAGGGGGACACAGGAAAAAGCTACATTCTAGGAACTGGTATCAATTTAGAAATGCATGTTCCCGGAACGGAATCATAAATACCCATGCGAATAAGGAATATTTTGCCTATAGAATTACACAGTGAATAATTCTTCCCATCAGCTCAACCACTGCCTGGTGTATAACAGAACGTGGCTAAAATCAACAAAGACTTTAAAACACAACACAAAATGCACACACACACATTTTTTAAACCTTAGAAGAATCTTACATGAACCAATATTCCTCTTTTTGAAGAAAGGTATCTGAATTTCAGTAATGCTTTTATATCATTTTCTTTCTACTCTATTCCATCCCATGAAATCAAGTGTAATGCTTTTTTAGGAGAAAGATGTAAGATGGTTTCTCAAGGTGAGTGGATCAGATGTCACTGCTATTTTCTTCTGCGTACTATTCCGTGTTTCACAAAGTTGCTAACATGAGCCCTGTATTGCTTTTGTAGGAGGATCAATGTATCTTAAAACTAAATTAAAAATTCCGAATCCAGAAAATCCAGAGCAATTAGGCTGGTAACTTGGTGAATTAGGAATCCATCCTTAAGAAATTTCATGGCTAAAGAGGACGGAGAAAGGAAATCATTATCTCACTCCCCGCCTGCATGGCGGGCGGGCCCCATCCGGAGGGCTGTCCACACTTGGCCTGTGCGTCCAGCAAGGGTCCCTTCCCAAACCAAATGGGTCTTCTCACTTCCCACTGAACACTCCCCATTAACTCATGGCTCCTCCAGGGACGAGTCAATGAATCACTTTAAAAGACAGCCTTTCATTTGTAATTTTTATTATGATAACCAAACTTTCTACAAGAAAATTTAGGGCTAAAGTGTTACAGTACTTTCCCTGAAAATCAGAACAGGCCTTTTCTGACAGGAGCCATTCTGAGACCACGCTGGGAACTGTGCCAGAATAAATGACGTGGGAAGGATGATGGCAAGCTACGCAGTCTTCCTGCCATCTCTGTTACGTGGAAAAGGATCAGCTTTTTTTATTTTTTGGCAATCTGGCCGAGAACACCCTTCTTATCAAATATGCGCCGTATGAACCCATAGACTACATTCTAAATATTTTCTCCCCCTCCTAGAACAAGTTACCAAAAAAAATTATGTGAAGGTCTGAAAACAGAAAGAGCTAAAAATTACAAATTAGTACAGATTAAACTTTCAAAAAACATGGATGATAAGTTTTTAAGTTAAATAAGTAAAGTTAATATGTTGAGTTAAATACATTAACGGTTAAATGCAGTAAATAAAATTTCAGTACAATTTTTGTAGAAATACTCAAGTCTCTCACTTGTAACTTAAAACACCGGATTCCATTATAAAATGACAGTGTGTTACTGTTTTTTTGAAAAGGATACAATGTAAAAATCTTCAGAGAAAGGAATATAATTAAAGTGAGTATTAACTTATACAAGCAGTCCTTTAGAAATCACTCAAACCAAATTAAGAAATTAATACAGACTTGTTTATTCTAAATGGCTAAGCCTTTAAAAAAAAACATTAAATATATCAAGAACTAATTAAAATTTGGATTAAAAAAACCCAGTCAACAACGTATCTCAGGGATAGGTCCAAAGCATCTAGAATTTCCTAAAAAAGAAAAATTAAGGAAAATGGGTACTACTTAAAGTTCAAAAGTCATAAGCAAATATTCTAACTCTAATAGGATAATGATTAAGTTACAAGCATGCCCAATTTCTCTAAAGCTACCTTTTTATATTCTCCAAATCTCTTTGGACCTCATCCTTCCTTGGGTGTGGTTTTTCAGACATAAATTTACATCCTGCTAACGTGAGTCTGAAGGCTGTTTTATGTGCTTGGCGGTGTGGCAACAAGGACGTGGAGCGGGGAAGTGGACAACACTTACTGGCAGCTGCTATGATCATCTCATTTATTCCTCCCAATAGCCTTGCTCTCATCTTGCCCACAAGCACAGTGAAGAACAGAGAGGTTAAGTTATTTACTCAAAGTCACACAGCCTGTAAGTACAATGCAATTAAGACTTAAAACAAACCAAGAAACACTCTTGTCTGAGTCAGATCAATGCTGACCCCAAATTCCATGTTCTTTCCACCGTATATCCTTCAGGCCCCAAAGAGGGATGGCTCACAGTCCGCTGGGACCCTTCAGCCCATGAGCAGGAGCCCTGGCTGGGATGCCGCCTGAGGTTCTGCCCCACTGCACACTAAATACAATTGTGTTCACTTGCAATGATGCTATAAACTATTCTGGCCCACAAAGTTGCTGTTTTGATACTGTTCTCTGGGCCCAAGACATAAGACCAGTTTCTCCTTTGTCTCATTTGGTACATCAGGAAATAAGTCCTAATACTGGGGTACCAAATGGTCTTGCTTTAGCAAGCAGAGCATTACAAAATCACAGCCCACTTCTTTCATTTGAAGTAATTGTTTAATAATAAAATTAGTTCTTCTAGCCAGAAAACGGAACACTGCTATGTCCCTGTTTTAAATCTAAGCAGAGCCGTGCCACAGAAGAGTGAACAGATCCAACAAGTTAGGAGTAACCGTTTTCTGAGCCCTGCTTCTGGGATGTCAGCCATCAGGAAAATCCCTGCAGAGATCAGGTGCTCAATAAAACGCCTCTATAGAATCACCACACATGAACCACCCATCCCCTCCACTTCCCCAGGGGGGAGGGGGAGGGGGAAAACCCTGGACCATTAAGATGAGTATGAAAATTTCATTATAAAACCTTACCTTCCTTCAACCACAAGCTTATTAAAATTTTTTTTTGTTCTTAAGTTTAAATAAAAGCATCTTTCCTTTTAGTAATGATTGAAAAGTCTATTCACTGTTTCAAAGGGACGGGATTGTATGAATGGGGGGATCCTTCATCAGTTTACTCACGGATTAAATTTTCATACTAATCAGGGACGTTAAAACTTTGACTATTGAGGAATGTAATGCTATTCTTAATAGCACCGACTGAAAAATGTTCACCCATTTCATCAGCACAGCACTTCTCCGTCTTTGCCCTGCCAGCCCTGCTTTCATGTGGGAGACGGGTTCAAGGAAATGTCTCTAAATCTACAACTAACTTAGAACTGCAATCAGAGTACAATTCTGAGCTGAACCCACACTTATTCACTCAGTCAACACTAAGTATTAAATGAGCACTTACTATGTGTCAGGCACTATTCTGGGCTCTGGGCACTCAAAACAACCAGAAAACGACTACTGGACCAGATAGTACATTTAAAATAAACTAACTGCAATCAGTCTACACACAGAATTGATAAATGAAAACATAGGGACTTGGTGTCCCCCTCACCCCCAATGGAATCATTACATTGAAATCTAGTATTTTAAAGAATGTCTTAAAAAAAAAAATAAAGGTCCTAAAAGAAATGTATTAAAAATAAAGCAGAGTTTCACTAATAAAATCTGTCACCTTCATATGAGGGGGGCAGTACAAAAAAGCTGGAATTATCTTCTGGAGGGTGGGCCCCTTGGACTATAGGCTTCCCCGCTAGGTGAGTGTTCTAGGAACCCATCTGTGCCACTGCACCAGCTGGCGTTGTTGTGAGAGGCTGTGTTTGGCCTCAGTGAATCTTTTTTGAAGACTCTTTCAACCCGTTTGCCAATTTCATGATGGGTGACTTACGAGGGCACCTGCCCACAATGCGCTGAAATGTTCAGCAGTTTTTGACCAAAAAACATCATGGCCACAGTGATCCACCTTCCTACTACCTGATCTTGCCTAGAGCAACTTTTTTGTTGAGAGCAACTTTTCCTTAGATGAGAAGTCCTTAAAGGGAAAAGTTTTGCTGATGTGAGAGCAGTGAAACAAAAAATGGCAGAAGCACTAAAAGGCACAAAAATCCATTAAGTTCAAAAACTGCTTTGAGCAGTTGAAAAAACGTTTCAATAGGTGTATTGCATCAAATGCGTACTTTGAGGGTGCCTGAAGTTTAAATATATAAGAATACACAATTTTTTATAAATAAATTCCAGATATTTTGGTCCCCCCTTGTATAATCGCGGGACTCAAAGGGAATCCTAAAGAGCATGGAAACATATTCTCTTATCTCTAGCCAGGGTTGTGCCAAATTTGCCCTGAACATATAAACTCTAACAAAAAACCGCAAGTAAATGTTATAACGAAGAAACATTCATGGAAAGAAATAATGTCATAGCTGACTTTCCAACAAAGATTCTGAGCAGAGGGGCAAATCTACCATGTCTGTCATTTTATGAGTTAGCTGTTGATTCTTCTAGGGGAAAAAGAGTTATATCCAAAGACTACATTTATTACAAAGAAGTTATTCAGAGTACGCCTCTCTTTGCTAAAAAAAAAAAAAAAAAAAAGCCATGAATTCCACATTCATATTATATTGCACGTAAGTGATTCATTCACCTATGTGTTCTTCACCCAAGAGCTGAGCACACAAGCATTCTAGGAAATTCCTGAGCATCTTCCCTAACCCTCTCCAATCCACACCAATCCCTTCAGCCCAAGGGGTTTTTTAAGCTGATTGCTCAACTCTGGGAGGACCTACATTTCCTAGAGGGGAAGCCAAATATTTCTCTTTGAAGAAAGAGTTATACCAATTTCTGTAATGCTTTTATTGGGTTAGCCAAAAGGTTCATTTGTTTTTTTTCTATAAGATGGCTCCAGTAGCGCTTAGTTGTCTTTAACTTCATACGAAACAATTTTGTTAGACTGTATGGTGACAGCTGTCATATCAGCGTGCATTTAAAAAAACATCAAAAATGTTGAATTTTGGGGTAGCCATTTTAATATGGAAGATAGAACAAAATAAGCAACATTTTTGGCATATTATGCTTTATTATTTCAAGAAAGGTAAAAATGCAACTGAAACATACAAAAAAGATTTGTGCAGTGTATGGAGAAGGTGCTGTGACTGATCGAACACGTCAAAAGTGGTTTGCAAAGTTTCTTTTATGCTGGAGATTTCTCACTGGATGATGCTCCACAGTTGCACAGACCGGCTGAAGTTGATAGTGATCAAATTGAGACATTAATTGAGCTCAACATTATACCATGTGGGAAATAGCTGATATACTCAAAATATCCAAATCAATAAACGTTACTGGTGGAAATAAAAAATGTGTCTTTCATTTTCCAGAAAAAACTAAATGGACATTTCAGCCAACCCAATAGTATCATATTTTCTTCTCCTTCTATGATACCCCATAACATTAAGTTGAACACTTTTTTTAATTAAAAAAAAAAAAAGTAAAACAGTTCTCTCGAGGGATTGGATCAGAGGTTATTTTATTTTCTTCTGGATACTACTCTCTAAGGAAGATCTAGAACTCCAGTGTGCTACTGGCGAGGTGGAAGAGGGTGGAAGCCTCCACCCACTTTGGCCCTGAGTTGTGACCAGCTTTGGGGAAAAACAACGCTGTCCTCGAGACTGGCTCCGGACAGTCCTCGTCTTCAGGCTGAAATCCGGAGACCACAGGTAAGGAGGAAAGAGGGTTCCTTTGCCTCCCTACCTCTTGCATTGAAACGTTACCCAGGAACTTGAGGAGGTGTGCAGAGGGCGGTTCAAAGCTTCCCTGGCCTCAGAGTGTCTTCTTTGAGTGAGAGAAGGGCACCTCCTGCTGGCCCCTGGCTGGGTGCCCCGGTGCCCAGTGCTGGCACAGCTTGGGCTACCCTAACAGGGGGCCTGGCGTGGTCTAGGGCCTTCCTGGATCCCATGGCAAAACACCATCAAATATGAGCACCAATCCTAACACGGCCTCTGGTTCTAATGGTGACTGTCTCATTGTTCTGAGATGCCTTTGGTGAGGCAGGGCGGGGAGGCGGGGAGCGCACACTGCAAGGGGAAATCAGGGACACACGAGGGCTGATCTCCATTTTCCCTCCCTCCCAGCAACTCTTTCCATCTGTGTTGAGGTTTAGCTGAGATTCTCTGGGAGGAAGGATTCTGCCGCTTTTTAAATGACGGTGGAAACCAGCATTTTTAGTTGACCTCATGCATGTACAAATGATGCCCTTTAGGCCACAGCTGACTTGACTGCTTGATTCGTGGGGCCAGCAGGGGAGGGGGAGGGGGAGGAGGAGGAGGAGGTGGCTGCTGCACTTGGCATCTTGGCTTCTCTTTGCTGGACCATGTGGTTCCCATATCAGTAATTCAAAAGGTGGGCACGTCAACATTCTCAGTTTCCTACACTTTGTGTGTATACCGACGGTGACCAACATTTCAGGAATGCACTCTTTTGAATAAGGTTAACATGTCTCGTCACAATCACACCTGCTTTTATCAGTAGCCCTGCACCTATTTTAACACATTTACCTGACAGCACGTCATGGGAACAGTTGAGAACAGTAGTTCCTGGTTGTATCCAAGAAAGGGGAATTTCTTCCGGCTTGGGCGAGCCTAACACCACAACATCAGCCTCGTGGAGCTAGAAAAAGAAAACCGCCACACATGTTTTAATCTGTAGCAGAAAGACATGATTAATGATCTATGTCAAATGATTTCAACATAATAGATTAATCACAGTCCCAGAGTTTCGTTCCACACGGATAACATAGACAGAACTGTGCTATTGATTTACCAGCGGAGCCCACATTAGTACCAAATGAACGTGATTATCATATCCTAGAAAGAAAAGGAGACTAAAATTTTCTTCAGGGTAGTCACTCGGCATCTGGACTATGTGTAGTATTGTCCTTTACAGGTTTTACCCACCGGCCGCAACATCAAGAAAAGGGGTGGGGCCAAGAAAACTGCCCGGGGAAGGAGGCAGGAAGGTGCGCGGTGTGTCGGGGGTGGTATCCTGACTCCCGCAGGGGGTTAAGAGGAGGACAGGACTTGACGCGCCGAGGCCACTGGAAGATCTGACCAGTGCAGGGGCCTCTAGCCGGTGCACTCGCAATTGGAGCCATATGGCACTTGTACTGGATCCACGGAAGGATTTTCAAGAGCTTGACAGAGAATCTCATTTTCCTTGAGGTTCTGGTTAGTCTCATGTCAAACTGCCTTTTTTTCTTTTCTTTCTTTCTGTTTTTTTTTGAGAAAAAGGAAAGAATGCAGCCACTACCATGAAACACATTCATCATGTCTGTCCTGGTGGGATGTTGACAGCACAGAGCTGGAGGAACATGTCTGGTAGAAGGTCATGTCTAGAGGTAGGGTAAACAGTTGGCTGGACTCAACAGAAGAATGACCACCTGTCCTGGTACCAAGGAAGCAACCCATGACCTGGAACCGGGTCCATAGGTGGAGGGAGAGGCGAAGGAGGACTCGGAGAGCCTTGGGGGAACTGGCAATGCCTGCACCTGTCTGCTGGGTGCTGCTGCCGTCTCACTGGGTATCCTGCGTGTGCGAGAGTGGTGTCATGATACCCATTTAATAGACAAGGAAACTGCGGTCAGCTATAACAAGTGCCTATGGTATGTCCTGTTTGCCCCAATGGACCCAGCCTTGGAATCCTCTAGAAGGGAGAGAGGGAAGCCACCCACCCTCTGCCCTCCAGCAGCGATGGCCCCTCCTCCGTTACTGTTTCCACAGACTTCAGTGCCTACCACTATCACCCCCAAACACCCGGGAAACGAACGTGCTCCACACACCCTGCTCCATTCTCAGCTTCGACAGGCTGATCGCTGAAGCTGCCGGGAGCAAACTCGGCCAGCTCCCCGGCCTGAGCGTCTACAACACCGTCTGGACCAGAGACCATGTCAGCTAGTCTCTTACGCATCTTCGGATAAGAGATGGCAGCGAGGGGAAGCAAACCCAAGACATTCCTGCCTGATTTATGAAGAAAATGGCCAAGATCCAGGGCGGCTCCAAGTTCCCCTGACAGAGGAGGAGCATGTAACCATTTAAATGCACGTCTTTCCAAAGAGTCCATAAAGCCAAGAAACATCCCAGACATTCGATCAATCTGATCATGCAAGTAGGACAGAGCGAATTAACATTCCCGGAGCGCCGCCGCTAATGAACCAAACAGCGCCACTGCTTTTCCGTCTCCTACTTCACGAAGGCACAGGAAGAAGACGAATTCGTGAAATGGTGTCTCAGGAACCGACTGTATGAATCACATTAATGAGACAAGTCCCTACTGAAACAACCGTTCTTTCCTTGTGCTGAGGTACACGGCCACCACACCGTACGACCAAATCAGGATGTTGAAGGCCCCCATGACTGGCAGTCTAGTGCGTCAATGCCGCAGGTTCTCTGCAGACAGATCTGAAAAGCAGCCAGACCTTTGGGTGATGTTGTATATTGGTGTGGGGGGGGGGGGGAGTGTTCTTATGAAAAGAGGATTTTTACACATCCGAATAAGGAAATGCTTTTCTTCATTTACCTGCACCTGTGCAGACATTTAGCGACAGAAAGGCTTAAGAGAAACACAAATGTTTAACGCTGTTGACCACGGTCAGCAGATAAGAAACACCATTTTGCGGCATTTTCATGCACAAAAACAGAACATGTTAAAACATCTATAAAAAGTTAATGCGTACAAGACTGAAATGCTCATTTTGGAAAAAGCCAAGGATCCCAGGTTCACGCAAGTCCCCTAAGAACACTTAGTTTCCTACACGTGGTGCATTTGCTACAACCTGTTCTTTTCATTACCTATAAATCTCGGCAATCTGCTCCGACCCCCCAGCTCCAGACCTCAGTACGGCTCTGAAGGGGGCTGTGCTAACAAGCAGCCGGAGGACAGTCGAGCCCACAGAGAAAGGACCCAAATCTCCTCCCTTAGCAATGATCACATCATAGCTGCTAATTCTTTCTGGAAGGGAAAAGTGCTCGATGCTTAAATCAATAAATAACCCACTGAGGACCAGAGATGATTTTAATGAGCTAAAATTCAAGGAGAATTATCGTCTCACTGGCAGTTTCTGCTTTCCTCCTCCCAAATGGGAAAGACCCTGGCCAGAGCCTGGCCTGAAACTTTACCTCATAACAAAATATTGTTTGCTCTGCTGAGAATTGAGTAGAAGCAGCTTAAAGAGAACCGCCCACTCCCCAGGCAGAGGACCAAATGCTAAAACAATAGCAAGACGCAGATATGCAGACATTTAACGCGGAGCATATGGGAGCGTACGGGAGGACTGGAGAGTTTAGATAACATGAGAAATGTTTTTCTCTCCCTCATTGATTTTTAAGGGGGGCGCAAGTGTTGAAACATGAAGAGGGAGGAAAGACATGATTTGCAAAGTTATAAGGAACATCATAATTTTGTATTTAGCAAATGAAATGAATTTTATAATTTAAACTATAGAAAGTACAGCCCCACCCTCCTTGGTCAGAAGACAGAATTTACCTTACTACTGACGTGTTTCAAAAGGGTACCTTTGAGAATCTCAAGCAGGAGAATTGAATAAACTGTAGACCAAAATCTGGGGTGGCTTAAAAAAAAAAGTTGAGAGATATTTTTGAAGAACTGTGGTTTATACTATCTGGGACTATTAAACTTGTTTCTATACCCTTCAAAAGTTATCAGCACAGTTCAGAAAATACAGTTCAAAATGAAGAATAGTACTTTAAAAAATCAACAACCGGTTCTTTCTCCAGCTAAGATGGGATTCTAAAATGACAATCACTCAAGAGAATAAGAGAGATCCAGGCTTCTTTAGTGAACACACTCATTCACCTGCCAACTCCTGAGTGCCACCTGGGGCAGACACTGAGGCCAACAGGATTTAAAAATAAAGTCCCTGCCTACAGACTTCATTTTTAAACCCTGGCTGCTTCCAGGGGGAGGCGCAAAAGGCAAACCTCTGGGATAGGAGAGAAACACTTAGACACTCAGTTTCTATCTACCTTATCTACACAGTCGGGAAGGTAAGTTTAACTCGTATCTAACATCTGGATCAACACGGGCATTACTGATCAGCCCCTGTGTGTCGCCAGCAGCTGTTACGAAAGTGCAGGGAGGGCTCCCAGGAAGGGAGGCGGTTCCTCGCTTGGTTTGTGCAGGCCCAGTTCATGGCTTTAAAGACCAGATTATGTTCCACAGAAGACTCTTCCCAGTGCTTTGCAGTGACAGAGTGTCCCTGAAATCTCACGTGGCACGCAGGTTCCTTAACTATGTCACGGTGAAGTCCTAAAAAGAGTTAGGTATTTTTCTTCTTCTTTTTTTTAATGAAATGTCACTTTTCTCAGTAAGTGCCAAATCTCCAAACGTGCTGACAAGCCGCTGTCAGATGGGGCTCTTGTCTTCGGTTGCCCTCATGCCACAGGCGCGTTCTCAGAAGCTGACGCTTGGAGCGGGTGAGAGGGCAAGCCCAACACTGAGACAAGAAAGAGGAGGTGGCTGGGCCTGGAGCTAAGGACAGTCAGCAAGGAGGGGGACACAGGTAGGGATCTGTCAACACACAGGTGCCATTAAAACCAGCAGCTTGGGGAAGAGCTCTGAGGGAGGCAGGGAGAATGGGAAGGAAAGGGGTTAAAGCACACCCCTGGGGACGGCTCCTCTTCCATGGGCAGTGAAGAGGAGCAGGCGGTGGGATTCTGGTGTGGACCAGGAGGAGGGGTGTGTGTGTGGCTGACCAGTTGAGATGATGCCCAATGGCCAAGCAAGCTAAAAGCAAAATAATAACAATAAATAAATAAATAAATCCATTTTTGGCAATTAGGAATTCATCAGTGGCTTTAGCACACACATGGGCATCCACAGCCACGCCCAGTAAATGCTTGCTGTTCGGGTGCACTGTTCCTCACATACAGAGATTTCCCTCGGGCACAGTCTTCGTGAGCAGAGTGCCTGTTTATACATTGTTGAGAGCCATGCTGCATCTGATCCATAGACACTGATTTGTGGGGAACTAGCCCACACCCATTTCTCAGCACAGTCGGATATGGGCAGGATGCCGCTGCACAGCGGCAGGCGATCAGGGGCAGTTCATCCCAAATCTAGCTTATGGCTTGCATGATGTGGCTGTGGAAATACTCATTGACCTCTGAAAAACAAAGGCCTGTTCCCCCACCTAAAAGAGATTAAGCCATTTAGCAAACCAGCAACCTGAACACTAAAAGCAGAAGCAACTGCTACTTGCTAGAGAAGCCATTGACTAAGAAATATCTAAACAGTTCTTTCCAAAGCCAGAAATTTACTACTGAACAGGAATGTTAGGAAGTTTTTAGCTGAAAATAGTAGATTTTAGTATAGGTTAAACATAAAAGACTAGTTTTATATCTCAGAGAAATCTAGATAAGGCCGTCAGCCCTAACAAATGTAGCTAATGGTTAAGAATGCCTCTGCCCACGTGTCGGTCCTCCTGAGTCTCAAAGGTACAAAGAGCAACCTCCGCATACATCTCTAACTCAGAGAGATTTAAGACTTTGAAAATATATGTTTAGCCATTAACTAGGACCTAGAGTTTTGTAGTTTAATACTGTTTCCTGGCTAATAGGTAGATTAGCAAACCTCCTTATCATAGCATCCATTTGTTTAAGCCCAGGTGAAAATTAAAGTACTCTTGTATGTCAACCTTTTAGAGCTGTTAATGATTTGTAGTTGTCTCTACTGATTGTAAAAAGAAACTTTTTAAAAATAAAGAAAATCTTGCTGTGGTTGTTCAGTCAGTGGCAGAGGGCAAAGACCCCTGACTGGCCTCCAGCATTCGGAAAGAGAGTGTTAGATTGTATTATTTTTTTATTTTATTTTTTTTATTTTGAATTGGCCTCTACCATCTCTCCTTCGGGGAAACCTAAAAACTCAGAGTGTTGTAAAGGCCGGACCTTTGCAATACATAAATTATTCTAACTCAGAATGTCTCGTTTTTTATTTGCGCTAACTGAAC
>PVJI01008898.1:0-10000 GCA_004026765.1 Micronycteris hirsuta
CTCCAAGAAGATATGTTGAATTCCTAACCCCCAGCATTTCCGAATGTGACCTTATTTGGAAGTAGGGTTGGTACAGATGTACTTAGTTAAGTAAGGTCAACCTGTGTGGGAGGACCAATCTATTATGACCGGTGTCCTTATAAGAAGATGACCGCATGAGGACAGAAACTCAGGGAGAACGCCAGGAAGGGAATGTGAACACGGAAGTGGGAGTGATGCATCCACAAGACACGGAGTGCCAAAGGCTCTGACAAACCACCAAAGCCAGGCAGAAGCAAAGGTGGACTGTACTACAGGTTTCCGAGGGAGACTGGCCCCTGGGACCAGCCCCCAGACGACTGGCGACCGGAACCACGAGACAACAAATCTCTGTTGTTTTCAGCCCCTCGTTTGGAGGGCTGAGGTGGAAGCCCTACCAAATGGGTGCAGCTGTCTGTCTCCTGCCTGGAATTGGGTTGAAATAGAATATAGTTAGAGGCATTTTATATTCTTATTTTGAACTTGTCCATATTTTTTTTCTTCTTCAAATACGGTGAGAAAACAGAAGGTGATCAGAATTTACTTTTTATTTTTAATGTTCAGAGCTGACAAAATGAGTCACAGCAAGTAAAATCCAAATGAAGATAAAGGTAACTGTGTGTGTGATCGAATCGGAGCAAACAAGAGCATTTGCTGCATAGTGTGGCTTCTTGCCAGAGCAGTGGTTGGGAAAACAGTTGTAAGTACATTAAAAATGACGTTTACAGAATCAACTATCAAATTATTTGTGGAATCCATTTAAAATGAAATTTTCATTCCCAACTCCAATATCAAAGAACATTCTTAATATTATTTACAATGTTTATTATGCAAAGTAGATGGAGGATATGAGATTCACAAATAAATTGCCAATTTAGATAGGAACTGCTCCACTCAACTCTGATGAGGCTAGGGGGTGTCTTTGAAGCGCACATTACTTCAAATACAGGGAGGGTCGTGGAGAGTCATGGGGGTTTCGAAAGCCTTACAGTTTACCAGAATCATTTTCGAAGTTAAAACAATTCTTTACATCTTGTCACTTCATAAAAGAGAACATTTTGACGTATATGGAAAAATCCAAGAATGTCCAAGTCAAGTTCCTTTGTGTGTACTTATCCTCTGGGCTGAGTGTCCAAAGCAGAAACCCGAAGGGAGAAGTGATGTGCAGAATAAGCAAGACCTAACTGAATGTGACCTGCTGGTGAGCGCTCTTTTACCTGGAGATGGAGGGGAATGGAGACTACACAGTAACACATTTTACCCCTAAAAATACTCGTGGATAAGGGTTTGCTGCAAAGACGTGGTCAGGATAATAAGTGCTGTGCAATGCACACATACACTCTCTTCTTCACAAATTCTAAGGGATTATGTATGATGTCTTCTTGCTAAATAAGTTTGATCTAGCACCTACTATGTGCTGGAGACATATGTGCACTGAAACAAACAACCAAAGGCCCTATTTTCATGGAGTCTGCTTTGTACTAGAGTGAATAAAAAATGTATATTGTGCCCTGGCTGGTGTAGCTCAGTGGATTGAGCACGGGCTGGGAACCAGACGGTCCTGGTTCAATTCCCGGTCAGGGCACATGCCTGGGTTGCAGGCCAGGTCTCCGGTGAGGGCCATGTGAGAGGCAACCATACATTGTTGTTTCTCCCTCTCTGTCTCCCTCCCTTCCCCTCTCTCTAAAAAAATAAATAAATAAAATCTTTAAAAAAATGTATATTGTTCTATTATATGTTCGATTAAGTTGGCTAAGGACTTAACCTTTGCAACTAAAATTATGAATTGCACTGTACGAGAAAGTAAATTTGATGGTTTCATCAAATGTGTAAATTGAAAGAAGTATTTAAAAGTCTATCTTCTGGGATGATTATGGCAGCAATGGGTGGTCTTTACTGCTAAGGCAGCTCAGTTGGCAGCATAACTTGAAAGGACCCACCGTGGACGTTCTTCAGAGTTCTTCTTGTCACCCCGAAACTCTTACCACCTGCAGCAAATGTCAACACCTGCGTTTTGTTTGGGGCCTCTCCTGTTCACACCACTCCATACCCTTCTGCTGGTGTAGAGTAGATCCATTTTGAAGTCCAGAAAAGTACTAAATGAATACAAGTTGAACAATCCATTTTCCCATAACAAACAGAAGAATCTGAGCCGTCTGTCTGCCTTTTACAGTTCCGTGAAAGGCCCACAGGAGAAAACACCTTGGATTTGAGTCATTTCATACCAGGACCTCCTCATTTTCTTTACATTTCTTCTGACAGCTGTCTCACAGGCTCCCACGCTGCAGGCCTAGCTCTCCACAAACATTGTCATCTAGTGATTTGGTAAATCAGGACAATGACTGCATTTTCAATGACCTGTGCCAGACCACTTGGTCTCCCTACAAAGAGAAGGGCTCGATTCTGAAATTCTTGCAGGCATGCCCTCCCTTCTCCAAGATCCTAAAAGTGTCGGGATTATTCACTGCAATCAAGAGAAATCAAATCTGGCTGTCTGGAGGAGAAAATACATGCATCAAAAGATCCTGAACAGCTCACCTGCAGAGCACAGCTAGAGCAAGGCCCAGACCATGCTCTGGAATTGGGTCCATGAGGCCACCACTGCTGCCGTCCTGGGCTCAGGTGCCACCCCTGGAACCACCTCCACCCCCCACACCGAGCAAGACGCACTTGTGCTGACACCACAGACGCTGCCAGCTCTGCACGTCGCGTGTTTCTGCCGTCTCGGCTGCTGCACGTTCTCCTCAGATTCTACTTCCTTCAGCATTTTCTGCTGACAGTGACGTCATCCCATGCCTGTGAGGGACGCTGGGAACCTGAGTAACTGACGTCTTCAGATTCCAAAGTGAACTTCCTCCCAAAAGGTAGAAAATGCTTCTGACTGAGGAAGGGGGTCCGCGTGCAATGGCGAATGTCCCCCTCACTGGCTAATCTGAGAACTGAGTCACCAGGCTTTGGTGAACCAGCACATGGACTTGAGACTTTTGCTCTGTTTATTAGGTAACATGACAAAACGAGGTGGCTCTTTGGAGGGGGCGGCGGCACGTCCTGCTGCTCCCTTCACTTGCCCCTCTAAACACAACTCCTCACGTCAGACGGAACTGAGAGCTGTCCAGTCCCACGCCTGACCCACGCTGTGCCCGTTGCCTAGAAGGCCTCCAGCCCTTAGCCGTCTGCATGACCCCCACGGTCTGACTCATGCCGCTTCCTCCAGGAAGCCTGGAAATTAATTTGCAAAGGAGATTCCTTACGGCCTCAGGGAATCGCTACTCTTGGCTCTCAGGCCTTGCGCAGTGCTCTGCTCTGACCTTCCAGGGTACTTACCCACCTTGCAGGGTTGTGGTTTGCAACGTCATCCAATGTGCAGTGCAAATTCGAGAAACTTCTCCAGGAGCACTTGGTGCAGGAGTCAGGGTGGCGGTGGGTCTTTGAAGGCTGAGCTGTGCGTCCGCTTCACGCGGGACTAGACATAACGAATCTCAGCACGAAGGAGGCTTCGTGGGTGTGCACTGCGGCTCCCTCCCCCAGCCACCACCTTCAGCTCTGCTGCACTCCCGTGTGGGCTCGAGAGCCCACGCCGCGCAGCCAGCCCTCTGTCCCTGCCCAGCGGTGTGGCCTTCCTGGTTGTCGGGCATTTGGACAGCAACTGCTAGCTTGCTGCACAGGTCGTTGTGAAGACCAGCTGTGTTAGTACTTCTGAGGAGCCAACAATGGGGCCTGACACCCCTGAGCCCCAAGTTGGTTAGTAGTATCAGTCTTCTCAGGAGCAGAGACTTCCCGGTTCTCTTTCGCCCTCACCTCCGCCCAGCCCCTCCCCCGGGGCCTTGGGTGTAGGAGAGGCTGGTCACGTGGTCTGCTGAGGTGAGACCTGGCATCAGGAGGGGTTTGGGCCGAGGCTGGGGCGGCAGTTCAGCACACCGCGGGGAAATCCTGCCAGGGCAATAAGAAACCCGAGGTAGTCTGCGTCAGGGCTTGCTCAGGCTTCGGGGGCAAAATAAAGCAGGGAGGACTCAGACTCACCGTTTGCAATATGTCAAATAAGTGATCCGGGAGGGAAAAAAGAAGTGTCCACCTCAGTCCATAGAACTTATTTGGTCATTCTGATGAGCTCTTACATGGGCCTGCTTGGTTTCCCTGCCAAGAAATCCGTCCTCGCCCACTTACTCCTTTCTGAAAATGGCTGTTGTTGATCACCTGCATCTTTTGTGAGCACAGGGATCACCTGGTAGCTCAGTCAAGTGCAGATTCTGGTTCAGTAGGTCTGGATGGGGCATGAGATTCTGTATGTCTAATAAACTTCCAGCTGCTGCTGGTGGCCCACGGAGCACAGTTTGAGTAGCAAGGATATACTACATGTGGGGGGCGGGGGCGGTGCATATAACTTTTTCTTAGGTCGTTGCAAAGTAGCAGAGGTTCAGGCCCAGGACAGCCAACTCTAACTGAATTGTTTCAAGACAGGTGTGGCTGCAGTAGAATTTCTCCACAAAGTATCTCCCTAGCCTCCCCTTCCAGGCGCCGGTGCAGTGGCCATTTATGACTATATGAAACAAAGGAAATAAAAATTACTTATCTGAACCTTGAAACAAATTAATCTCCACCAGGTGAGTGAAAGCACTTCGACAGGTGGGGATAAAGTGAGTATGAAAAGTGGATAAAAGGGGTTAAGATAAATTCTCTCTTTCTTTAAGAGTCCACCATCGGCCACTGCGCAGAATCATCTCTATGTTTGTTCAGCTCTGGCCTCTGGGTTCTACCCCAGCTGTAGGCAATCAGAACCTTTGTGGGGGTAGTGCTGAGAATCTGCATCTTCAATAAGGAAACGTCTATCCAAGCAGTCATTACGTGCATTAAAATTCAAGAGCGTTTGAGCTCTCTGATAAGACTTTTATCATTTGATGATCACAGGACATTGAATTGATAACAGTGTGAGTGGTAGGAGCCCCAATCCTTATCTTGCCCCCAAATATTCTGTGATTTAGATCTTGGTTTCTTCCCTAAACCTTGAAGGAATCTTTGAGTTCATGTAAACATCCTTAGAAGCCACTGAGATCTGGTCCTAGTCTTGGTCCTTTTTGCTGATATTCAGTACATATATAACACAGCCAGGGCACCGTTGTTTTCACAACCCGCGCACACAGTGGAGTCCTGAGCACCCTCATCCTCTGTGCAGCAAGGGTAGCGTCCACTAGATGAAGTAAATTTCCACCAAACCCTACAGTGAGTCACTTGGGAATATTTCCTCCCCCAAATCTGTGGAAAAATAAGTGCATCGAACAGAGAAAGGGAATGCTATCACTAGGATGAATGCCATCCTTGACTGAGTGGCTGCTCAGGGAGGACAATAGCTGTGCGGGGGTCTTTTACAGGCTGGACGAGGTTGTGGTCCCTGCAGGACCCACGCTGCTGAGTGACAATTGTATATATAATTGTGTCATATCTTAGAGGCATTTTCTGTGTAGTTTTATCAGAGAACAGCAGAAGTTTACCAGAACCAAAAGTACTTTTCTTCACATTGTTAAGAGGACTTTCATGCTTTTCATCCATTCTTTCGAAAATGAAAAGCTAATGCCATGTAATCACAATTTCCTGGGATTCTGAAAAACCATTAAAGAGGCACATTGATGCTCTCTGAATGGAAACTCTGTAGCACGTTTGGGATTGGCTCTGCTGTGGGGGTTCTTGACACTCGTATGCTCGAATCAGAGTTTTCAAAGGTTTCTTTTGTGTCCGAAACACCCAGACCGTCTGATTTCAACCATGAATGTGCTTCTGGGTGAATGCAGATGGTATGTTTTTTTCTTTAAAGGGGGAAAAAAAAGACAGTTAAAGCCTATATTAATTATATCAATACTTCAGGCTTGAAAAGTATCAGAATTTCATTTTTATATATGTAAAAACGTAACGTTTCAAAGTTGCATTGTCAACTGAAGTGTTTTTCTCTTTCTAGATTTACGGAAGGCCAACAAAACTCCATAAAAAATAAGCTTTTACAGAAGCAGGGATAAACAGGAGGATTTCTGGGTCCCTTGGTGTTTACTTTAAAGACAAGGTGACCTGCCCGTGTCACTAGGACTATTAGATTGTAGTCCGAACCACGTTACTCTTGCTAGGCCACCGAGAGAGCGTCCTCTGCTTCGTGTCTTCAGAAATATCTCTAAAGTATAAGATTGTCTATATCCTGAAGCAGTTTCCAAGAGCCTCACTGATTCCTAGGAAAACGGTTGTATCAAAACAGAATTGGTTTGTGGAGTGCTCCCAGGTGTGCGTGACAGCCGACATCGTTTATGAACGCTTATTGCACTCCGAGTGGGCGCAGCGATGCCCACACGGTGCTGGACGCAGAGGGATTCAACAGAGTGGCTTGGGAAATGCCGAGAGTCCATATTTCTGTGTAATGGGAGATGTCTTTGGTTTTCTGAATACGATGTGGCTCTGGCTACCAAAAGGGAGGTCAAACCCCTTTGAAAATAAATGCCACAAAGCAGTCAGGAGGGAAAGACAGAGCTGCAGCCCCAGCCTGCCAGGCTCTGGTTGAGTAAACAAGTCCACAGAAGTCTGAATCCTGAAGCAAATATTCCAACAAAAAATTACATGGATCACTCAGAAAAGTTCACCCTGAATAGCATTCGGGACTGGGCACGTTGCCCAGCCACACTTGGGAGAGTGGACCACAGGGTATGAGACTTTGTTGTATATGTCTCATTCTGGAGGTCAGGGATTTTCAGTACATCACTGGTGTCAAAGATCCCCTTTAAGGGGTCTGTGTAGACATGCGGACCTGGTTTATCCGACTTGAACAAGAAAAATTGCCTTGAAAGGAGGAAGCCTCCCTTACCCTGTTGCATAAGGCCTGTTTCAGTCTGGATGTGCTACACAGGATTCTGGCGTGTGAAGAGCCTAATCTGTTATTTGGAAATAAACAGTCCAGCTGCCAGATTTGGTTTCTATAGGGCCCATCATCGTTTTGTGAAATGGAAATGAGAGATAAACGGAGAGCTGAGATTTTTGAAAAAAGAGTCTGAATAATCCAAGCTCGTTAGTAAGAGATACTAATTGCACCTCTAATATGTCCCGCCGATAGGTGGCTCAGTGGCGAGTGTGGCGGAAGGCACAGGAAGGGATAGGGGACGCGCCTGCCACAGGTTCATTCTAACCTCCTGCCATGTCTGCACGGAGAGCACAGCGCCGTGGGCAGCCGCTCAGAACAGAGGCCTGCGGAGGCCGGCGGCGCGCGGCGCGGCTGCGAGGGTGAAGAAGATGCTCTGGGGCCCGGTTACCAGGGTTTTCAATTCCGGCGCTGTCACCTCCTCGCCGTGCGGCAGGTCTCAGTGTCCTCACCTGCATAAGGACAGCTGCCACATCTACCTCACAGGAAAGGGGAAGCTAAAGGAATTAAAATACCTCAAACAGGGTGAGTTATAGAAGCATTAGCGATTATCAAGTACTACTGAAACTGACATTTAGCAGTCCGTGTACTCCGTTACACACTCTGTGCTCTTTTTTTTTTTTTTTTTTGCAAATGGTTATTTTATGGTATCAGTGACCTTGAGATAACCCACTGATTGGAACTCACAACCCCCCAACCACTCCAGAAAACCGGAAATTTACTTACAAAGATTAAGAAAGACCCTGTCCTTGGGCTTGAGGATGTTGTTACAAGACTATTTGAAAGAACTTTGGAGTTCCGTATTAGTTGAAGTTGAGATATTTGGATTCGATTCTTATTGTTCAGGTGAATGTAATCCATATTAATTGAAGGAAAATAATCCAGACTATTACGCGAAGTAGCAAAAGCACTAGTTTTCATGTGAGCTGACAGTTCTTGTCCACCAGGGGGCAGTCCACTCATTAAAACCAAGGACATAAATGACAATAAAATTCATCTTTTTTAAAAAAAATCACATTTTAAATTAGTTTATATTTCTTTTTATTTATCGATTTTAGAGAGAGAGAGTAATTGATACAGAGAAGAGATAGAGAAAAAGAAAGGGAGAGAGAAACATCCTTTTCTTTTTGTACTTAGTGGGATGATGCTCTGTCCAACTGAACTACCAGGCCACCAGGGCCAATTTCTATTTCAATAAACCTTTTACTAGAGCTACAACACATAGAAGAACTGATCTTTCCTCTTAGATAGAAAATCAAGAGTCAGGAGAAAGCAAGAGATAGTACGGATCTACAACCCAGTCTCAAAGCCAGGCAGATAAGTGAGGGGCCAAGATGTACTCTAGGACATGAAGTGGACCAAGGCTAAGTTCACTGGCTGGGACAGGATTTAAATGTAAGAGAGCTAGTGACAATTAGTAGGATAATCAAGGGTTCAAGTACATAGTGCATACCTGTTCACCAGGGGGTGTTTTATGTCTCCTACTTCCTCCAAATCATGATGAGAGAAATAGTGTCTGTAAAAGCAGGACAATGCTGAGTGTCCCAGTTAAGAAATCCATCCCTAAATTCAGGATGATTGGTACACATTTTGGCAAATCTGAAGGACTTCACATCTAAAGAAATGGCCAGAATTAAGATGTAGGCCTAGAATAGATGTGCCCCACTGCCAGATTATGGAAGCCATATTAAAGCCATTTTAAACTCTGAAGCTTGTCTGGATTTTGGTGAAGCCAATGCTACAACTCCAAGGGTCACACTTTGCATAGCAAGGTACTAAGGGACAATGGGACCAAAGATGTTGCCATTTGCAACCAGGAACCAGTCAAGTATAGTAAAATATCAATTATCTCACTGTTAAAAGAGCCCCATGTAAATCCTAGTGTCTTTAGTTTTCAGCTATGTAGACTTGAGCAGAGATGTGTAAAAGAATTTGGAAAACTATGAAGGACTAATAATTGAATGCATAGGAAAGAAATAAAGTCAAGTCGGATCTGTCTGTTTTTCCACCATGTGGGGCAGGGTTACCTATGTTGTATGCCATAAGCCTTCCCACTTACAAAGCACTTTTCAATGCGCTGTCTCCCCCAAAGGCTGTTCTCAGATGGGATTTTGCAAGAGTGGAATGAGATAATAGTTCACACTAAGCCCTCGGAGGGCGCCTGAGCGTCAGAGCCAGCGCATGGCCAGCGGCGGCTGCTATACTTTGAGTCTCTGACAGCCCTGTGCACCAGAATGCCATCTCCACGTTGCCGGATTTTGAAAAACTGGGGTCCAAGAGAAGACAGGGACTTGTCCAAGGTCACAGAGCCTGAACTTGAGCTCGTGCATGTTTTCTCCTCTTTCAGGGCATATTCCCAGACACAATTCACAATAAACATGAACAGTATTGTAAAGAAGAGGGATTTTTTCCCCCATTATATACCAAAGTGAGAGCTCAAGTCAGATGCCCCACCATGGGCTTTCACACCCTTCTGGCCTTGTAATTCATGGACCACAAGTGCTATGTCAGTGCATTTGAGCTAAGGGGATATCCATGAACTTGACTAGTAAAATGTTTTGCTTAATGGATTCTATTAGGCATCCTAATTTAGCTTTATTCTCTGTTCCATATTACACTCTTATTAAGTACAAACAATTTACCAAACCATTCTCAGCCTAGAGGCACACATCTTTGTCCAACAGTATAGAGGTTCTTTTTTTAAAAATTCTCCTGCTTCATTGAGATATCATTAACATACAATGTTGTATAGTTTTGGGTGTAAGCCGGCGTTCTAAACCTCACTTTACATAAGAATGCCCTGGTGGGCTATAAAAAGTACCTGGGCTCAGATTCTAGATGAGTCTAATTAAATCAGAATGTTGCGTAAGAGATTGATTCCTTTTCTATTCACACAGTGAGAATGTGTGAAGCTGGACCTCCAACTCCAAATGCAGTGCTCTTTCTGCGGCCACGTGTAAACCCTAGCAGTTCACGAAGTGAGGCCACCACTACAGCTGGGAACTAATTACCAAAAAAAAAAAAAGATAAATGATGGAAGATGGTCAAAGAAGTGGATTGACAGGAAAAGGTAAAGTTTCGGAGGTCCCTTTTCAT
>PVJI01008898.1:15000-68412 GCA_004026765.1 Micronycteris hirsuta
AGTTTTTGCTCAGAGCCGCGAGGGAAGTAAAGTCCGGCGCTTCCCCTGCCGTCCGGCTTTGGGGTCAAAGACTGTTTGTCGCCCAAGCAACGGACTTACGGGTTAGCGGTACAGACTCGTGGGACTCCTGCGACGCAGGGAACCCTCTGCCCCCGCCCTGGTCCGCGCTTTGGAGAAGGGCACTGGCCCCGGGGAGGAGTTAGACGTCGGGGAGGTCGCGGCAGTCCGAGCTAGACCAACCTGGCCTGGCCGGCTTCTGTGTCAGTGTGTGGTCTCTAAAATTGGGACAGGTTATTAGAAAGGAGGGGGCACGCAGGGCCAAGAAGGTGTCACACGCTCTCCGGGCCCGGCGCGTCTGCGGGACCGCATCCTCCGCATCTGCGCGGGAGTGGTGTCTGGCCTGGGCCTCCTCGCATCTGGTAGCTGCCGGGGACCAGTTACGGGCTCGGGAGGCAACAGGAAGGGTTTCAGCGCCAGGCGCCAGGGCGGAGGGAAGCCTCCCTGAGTGGCGAGCTGGCCAGTCTCTGGGCTCTTCCACGCCCCGGCGTCCGGCTGCACTCCCAAGCCGCCGCACCTGGGAGACGAGCTAGGGAACTAGGGCTTAGATAGACAACGGTTATGAACCGTTGTTGCTATTCCCGAAAATGTCTAGACGGAAGAATCTGTTTAGAAGCCACAATCCTCAAATGGATGCTCAATCGGACCTTCGATTCCAGAAAAGCTGCTCGAAACAGTCAGAGTTCATGGCCCCCAAACGAAACGGACAGATTTGGCTAGGCATGGCGGTTCATTAAAATAGTCTGGGCAAGAGTAACCGGGGTGCAAAAGGCCACATCTTCGCTTGGGGCTTTGGGGAGCCCCTCCTCGCCCCCAGGTCGGCTGTGGGGGTGGGGGCAAACCCCTGCCTTTTGTTTGTGGGTGAAGGATGCGCATTGTGGCAGCAGCCGAGCAAAGGGGGGAAATTAATTGCAGCCAATTAATAATTAATCCCCTTTAAACAACTTTATTATCTCTCCCGAACGACAGGGATTTGTCTGATAACCCCCTGAAGACCAAATGTCAAGTTTAACCAAATAGTTATTGCTTTATCAACCCGAGTCTGCAAATAAATTAATCAAAAGCAAATCTGTCCTTTGTGCGGCTCATTTGCTGGTAATGGATGGATATGAAGATTTGCCGATATTATTGTCTGTCATTCAATCTAACAAAGTGAACATTTATTGCATATATATTAAAAATTATCCCGGAATCGAGTGGCGCCGGGTTGCATTTATTGGAGTCTTCCCAGGGGTGACGTCCCTTCGGATGGGGGCGCGTGGGGAAAAGAGAAAGTGCCAAGAGCGCGCGTCCCAAATCTCTTTAAGCCGCTTCGCCCGCCGCCGCCCCTCCCCGCGACGTCCCGCCCGCCGGCCTCGGCCCGCAGCCCGGGGATGTGCCGCCGCTGCCTGTCGGGCGGCCGCCCGGCCCGCGGAGCGCGGGGAGTCGAGCGGCTGTCAAAACCCGGGCCAAGAGCTCTCGCAAAGGGACTGGCCCGAGGAAATTTGGGGTGTGATTGAAGAGAGAGAAACGGGAGGGGGGACAGCTCCTCTTTGTCTTCTCTCGGGTTACATCATTTTCTAATTAGGCATAAAATTGTCTTCATACACTGGTATCGCGGCCTTCATAAACATCGCCATTATGGCGCATAAGGACGCCATTGTGGGGAGGCCGTCCCGAAATAGCAGGGGCCGGGGAGCGGGAGGCCTGCAGTCCGGGAGGCCCGGCTTTGTCCTCCCCTGGGAGAAGATGGATGGCCGGTGTCACGCGGATGATGACTGGGGACTATTAAATTGTCAGGGGGAAGAGTTTACCAGCACCCCGCGCGGACGGAGACTCTTAGCGACAGGATGAGGCGGGCCGTGCGCGGGAAGAGAGCGCCCGGTGGCTGCGTTTGCTGGGCAGGTTGGCGAGGAAGCAGGTTAGCGTTGCGGGGAGTCAGAGTGGAGGTACTGAGAGTCTCTTCCCAGGCACCCAGCTGCACCCCACTCTGTGCTCACCGTGCACCTGACTCCGGCTGACCTCCCACCCCAACCCCATCGCCGGGACTGGGGGACCACTGGGGCTTGAGAAAGGAAAGGGGCAGCGAGCCCAGGGCAGTTATGGGCAATGCCAGGCACGGAGACAATTGTTCCCATTCTTCAGAGCAAAGACTCCACCAAGCCCGGCCTCCCGCCCAGTCGGGGGGCGCTTTGCTAACTGGATGGAGATGGATGGAGGCGCCCGAGCCCCCCGGCATCGTGTCAGACCCGGGGCAATTACTGTCCCGCCAGGATGGACACAGTGCGCGCCACCCTGACCCCTACGTGCGGGCCCACTGGCTGCCCGCGCCGCCCCCGCGGTTCGCTCGCTCGCCTTCACAATAACCCGACTTGACATAAATAACTCCCTCGCGCTTGTCTACATCTGCTTGACCTCCTGAACCCGCGAAAAACCTTTGCTGTGTTTAGCCAAATTACATTTTTCTTTAGAGAAATGCGTTAAAACTGCAACTTCTGCTCCCCTGCCCTGTCCACCTCGAGCTCGAGTTCTGGCATATCTTGGAATTAACATACTTGCAAAACAAAACAGTCGCCTTCTGCAAGCCTGGCTCCTCCCTGTTTCTGTCTGGAGCATTGGTTGCGTAGTGCCAGAGACCCCTAGCTTTCCTAGGTGACTTAAATGCACCTGGAGCTCCAGGCAGTGGTCCCACCTCTGAAATCTCCTCCCCTGGCTGTCCTTGGAGGAGGCCGAGGGAAGAGCAGCCCTCCTGGGTGCCGACCCCCTGCTTGGTATGGAGCCGTCTGAGGACGCAGCCAAGGGGCCAGGCCAGCCGGCCAGAGCAGCCAGGCGCCTGGCGTGTGCTCGCCATTGACCTGATCTAGCAAGGGTTGGGGGGCAGGCCCCGGAAGTGCCCGCGCTGGCGCCACTGGCTGCAGTCGCAGGCGCCAAGACAACAGGGAGCCGATGGTGGGGAAAGGAGGAGGATGCATGGGAAGATGCCCTGGAATCGCCTGGCCAAGCCTGTGTCCAGCGCGGATCCCCAGCAGGAGCTGGCCTGGAGATGCCAGAGCCAGCCTTGCTCTCCCAGGCCTCCTGTGGGCGGGGGTCAGGGGTGGGTGCCACTGACTTCCTGTCAGTCATCTCTCGCCTAGTTAGGTCCAGCTGGCTGTGATTCGAAGCACCAGGGCAGCATTTCAGAACTTAACAGATGGAAGAGCCCTTCGAGGTCAAGCGGTCAGAGAAGCCTTCAAGTGGAAGGTGCAGCAGGTCTCATGCACCCCTTTCCAGGTGTGGCCTACTGACCTCTTCCGATTTGCCCACCTGTAGAGGTGCGGAGGCGGGGCCTTTCCAGAGTGAGCTCTAGTCCTATGGCCTTGGCTGCCCTTGCTCAGTGATGGGAAGCGACGGTTGTAGCAGCTGCTACTAAAACAAAACAAAACTAACCCACAGCAACCTCTGGATTTCAAAACTTTAGGGCTGGATTTTCATCCAATGTGTTTTCTTTCCATTTAAAAGGATCGTTTGAGTGTCTCAATACCTGGACTATGGTTTTTCTGTTGTTGGCGTTCGATCGTGGAGGCAGGCCCAAGCTGGCACCGCTTCGATGAGGGTTCCTGTCCTGTCCACGCACTTACTAGCCATTGGTTATTCTTTAGTTACTTCCACAAATGCTTTCTGAAGAGACACTTTCACATGAGAAACAAGAGAAACAACAACAAAAAAAATGCTGTGTCACTCAAGGAACTTGCAGTTTTCTTGGAAGAAAACTCTGGTGTAGTGGATCCTGAAGAGTTTCCAATGGGGAGACCTCGGGACTCAGGCTGACACTGGATTTGTCACTTTCTGACTCTGGGACCTACGTTGGGTGCTGAAAGATCTCCCTCTGAGCACCAGTTTTCTCACGTGTGAAATGAACGTGTCTGGACACGTGTTCTGGAAGCCCCCCTGCGTTCTGCAGGCGTTCTGACATGCACGCCATAGTCCCAGCCCAGATTTGAATGAGCACCAATGTGCCTGCACAGCCTGGTGGGAGACACTGGTTTCCAGCCATGCCTCTGAACTTTGCATTCCAAATTGCGGAGGACAAACATACAGGGAAGGGTGGGACACACACTAGGTGAGGAATCCGCTGTCACCGACTGTGTGGAACAAGTTGGCTTATTGGATCTTTCTAAATCTGTTTTCTCACCTATACAGTGGGAATAACGGTACCTGCTCTATTCATGAGACAAAGTAGTTGGAAGGATCAACTCTAATACTGCATGTGCATGTGTTTTGAAAACTAATAAGCATCATGGGGTTGGAAGACACAGACCCGGGGGCCATGTCTCCACTCTGTAGAGGGTACCACATCCACCATGACTGCCTGGAAGGTGGGCTCTGTCTTCTGGCTCTGCAGGCACCAGAGGGTGCTGAGTCTTGGGCAGCAGCTGTCTACAGCTGGAATGACTCACCACTTGCTGTGTTGCTGTTAGGATAGGAGAGTCTCTCCTCGGTTTTCAGTATCGACTACAGAGAAAGTCTTTTTCACGCAGAGGCAATGTCCCAGAGATCTAGTGAATAGAGCAGAAATACTTGCTTCCGTAAGATTTGCTGCATTTTAAGGACTCTACTGCTAGAAGTTTCCTTGAAAATAAGATTTATTATTGATTGGAAAAAAGTGAAAAATTCTTTTGAAGCTTTTTGTCTGACCCTCCCTTCTGAAGGCATACATGTTTTTATTCTTAGCAGGAAAAAATAAAACCAAAACCAAACAATTAAAAAAATAATAATAATGCTCCTTGCTAAGGACTTTGTTACCTCACTCAGAGAAGTGAAGTGAATTTTCAAAGAAACCTCATCTCTCCACTGAAATGGAAAGTAGAAAATCCCTAGGGCTTCTGAGAGAAAGGACAGACTCTTTAAAGAAAGAGTGTGGCTCTGAGATGAACCCCTTGGGAAGGGGAGAAGTGGGAGGGGCAGCCCCAGAAGGAGCAGGCCCACCTTCCCGGGATGGTCAAAATGTTGATAAAGCAGCTAGTTAGCAACGTCTGCATCCCTTGTGGAATGTGGAAATCTTCCAGCAGGTTCTCCATGAAGGGAGCTGTCTTTCCTTTTATTCTCTTAACTTTTGTGTTAGATGTTAACAACCTGATGCTATCTATTATGGTGCCATTATCACAGAATGTTGACTGAACTGGTTCTTTTATCTCTATTATGGGGCCGGCGTATTTGCAGATTTATGCATTTTTGATATTAAATTCTTTCTCTCATTAAGTCTAAGCTCTTGTTGACTTTCATTGACCCCTTGCCCTGGTCCCCAATACTTTTCCATATTTAATATTGAAATATTTTTTTCACTGCCCCTCTTGGCTTTGTTGCCATCCATTTGACGGCTGTCCCTAATGGCCTGAGCTGTTTGCTCTGTTCTTGAACTTGGTGGGGTCACACAGTCTTAAACAGTGATGTCCTCTGAATGTCCACCCTTGCTGTCCGGCTAAGTTGCCCTGTGTCACAAGCGCTGCCCTTTTCTCCGCCCCTAACTACCAACTGATCCTAATCACTTAAACAAACACCTTCCCTCCTGGCGCCCCAGGCCCCCCAAGCCTTTTGGGTTTTGTTTAGCTGAGCTGCTAATGTTCTGCCTGGCCCACTGCTTGGCCTCCCTGACCCGATACATCGCAGCTCTTCTCCTTGGAGCGCCCGCCTCGGCCAGCGTCCCCTGGGCCAAAGGCCAGGGTCCGGGCAGGAGTGACCAGCTGCTTGAGGACACCACAAAAGACCCCAAAAGACAACTTCAGCTTGGAGCAGGCAAATGAATGTCTTCATTTATCTTTCTTCCCCCCAAGCCTATCCACAAACTCAATCCACTGCCAGGCTTGAAGCTAGACAAAGGGGAAATATTAGAAAGGGGGGCTGGAGAGGCCCCTCTTGCACCAGAAATCTTAGCTCCCTTCTTGGGGGCCGTCTGTTCAGTTTCACAACACTTACACAACCAATTTCCAGAATTGAAGTTGCCTGGTGTTTTGATTCTTCCTTTGCTTGTGCATTTGTGCCCTGAAGGTCCCTTCCAAATGGATACTAATTGTGGGGGCTGCACGCTGCTGGCTGCTCCAATGCCCCCAGGGCCCCGAGGACCTGCTTCTCAAAGCCTTAATTGACAAGGACCTGTCTGTATTCAGGAGCAGCTGGTCCACAGCGTTGGCACATCAGTGCAATCTTAACGCAGCATCCCTAGCCCCGAGGAGGATGAGGGTAAATGTGGTTAAAATGAAGGAAGATTTATAGTCGGCCCCCTTGGGTAATACGACAGAAGACAGCTCCCAAGATTTTCCCCTACGAGGGGGTTCATTCATCAGCTCCCGGGCCTGGTAACCGGGTGGGAGGCGTGCTCCAGCTATTATTACTAATGGGGGAGGGGAGGAGGCACGCTCAGAACAATTATGCAGGTGACAATATTCCGCTATAATGCATCGCGCCCCAAAACGGACCAACGTATCCCAGCCTATCACGCTGTCTCCTGTTTCCTTGGGCCTCGGCGCCGGGGGCCTCCGCCTGGGTCTGGCTCTGGGTTAATAGTGGCGCCGCCGGCGGGCCTGGCCGGGAAGGGAGAGGAGAGCCTGCTCTGGCTGCCCTGCCCCGAGCACGAATGGACTCCTCGTTAGGGTGTTTTAAAGCCCCAAACGGCCCCGCGGCGGGGCGATTGCGTAGACCCGTTTCTCCTTCCTGCGCCCGGGCAGGCGCGCCAGGCTCCCCGCTTCCCAGCTCCCTGTTCGGCGTCGCCTTTCTGAAACCTGCTCGCTCCGTCGGCACAGCCATTCAGCGGGTTACAAAGAAGGTTTATTGGCTCATGAGGAACCCGGTTTTGTTGCGATGTGTGGGAAATACTTTGATGTCCACCCGGTTCGCACGTGTGAACAGGGATAATGGCTTTGGGGATCTTCATTGAAATTTGAAGTTTTAAAGCAGAAATTCCCGAACTTTTGCCTGTTTTTCTCAACTTTCTCTTTTTCTTTTTTTATTCCTTCAGGAACAATGCCAACATTGAAGCCCTCGGTTGGAGTCTGCACAGTTGGAGATCTTTGGTGCCATTTTAGACATCTTTGGATTTCATCAATCAAACTGACTGCAATTTTCCATAAAAACCCTGAATTTGGGTCAGAAAGTGGCCAAAGTAGATAAAGATCATTCCAGCTGTCTTATAAGATGATAAATAGATATCCTTTCAGGCCAACAATGCCAAAGTGCAGTTTTGTGATTTCCTTCCATGGGCTCTGAATGCAGTGCGTCGAAACGATTTCTCCATGTTTTCCCATGGTTTCGGAGGTGTCTTTACATCCTCGTCAATAGTAGCCTGACCTTTTCCCTGCTGAGTCGCTGGGTGGCTCCCCCATCCCTTGGTGTGTGTGTGTGTGTGTGTGTGTTTTCCCAAAACAAGAAAGTTTTTTTTTTTTCTTTTATTGCTCAAATCAATAGACTGATCTAGAGAATGCTTCTCGAATAGACTGGTTGCAGAAGCCCGTGAGTTGGTATGAAAATTCCATTTGCTCAACGGCTGCTCTTGAAGCACTTGAGCCCCTATTTTAGACACTTTGCTGGGGTATAAACTAATTTTCCCAACAACAACAAACAACAACAACATCCACTGGCACTGTGTCCTTCTTATTCTTGAATTTGACAAATGGCCCTTTGTATAAAGTGAAAAGGGTAGTTAACTCATTACCTCCGAGATCTTTCAAGATGATAGTCGATATAATTTCTAAGTGAATAACAACAGTTTATATTTTCCCTCCTCATTATTAAAAAATAATCTGCTTATTCAGCATAATTACATGTCACTGCCTATTCACTGATCATGTCAGTTTCATTCTTCCTTCTTTTCAGTCCTCTTGACCCTTTACCTCAAAATGTTTTCATTTTGATAATCTCTTCATTTACCGCTTTAAGTTAACCAGATACTTAAAAAGGTTCTTGAAGAACAGCAGTGGTTCTTCATGGGGACCATGCTTGCCATTCTTGGCTATTTATGAATTAATTATCCCATGTGTTCTCATGAGCTCCTAGATTCTGTGGGGGCATACACAATGATGCAGCAGATACATTTATGTTTCTTGATATAAGACTTTTTCCTATATCCACCACGTAAGCATTATCTCCCTGTCGTGCTTTGCTTTTCTGTACTTGCTAACTAAATCTCAAATGTATGTTACAAGGCTTCTATGGAAGGCAGTGTGGTACAGTGGAAGTTAATTACTGTTATTAACTTACTGGCTTTATTAGTTTTGAATGAAGCACACAGCTATGGCTACAGTTATTTAAGCACTCTTTATTAGCTAAAAAGAATTTGCAATTTTTGGACACAATCTCACCATGTAAAATTTAAAATGGCAATTGGAGATTCAGAAAAAAATTTCACCTCTCATTTGTCTTTAATAAATCTTGCTGTCAAGTAGTAAACATTTCTACTTCATGTATAGCTACCTGAAGAACATTTTATCTCACTTTTGCCATGGTATTTGTTACTAATTTTACATTTTATGTGGTGAAAAACATATTTATTAAGTGGTATTTTAATTTTAAAAAGTATTTTCTCAGATTTATAAGGACCATTGAAAATAGCAAATCTGTGAAGGAAAAAACCATAATTAATTATCTTGTTTAATATTTTTCCTAATGCCCTGTCATTCTCTTTTGCTCTTAATATACATCTTAGAATATCTGTGGTACCCATGAATATATGTTTTAGAATGTCTGTGGTATCTATTTAGCAAGGAAAGACAAGGGGATAAGTACAGTAGAAAAAATAAAAGTTGAAATTTTGTTAGTCATTTCCAATCAGAATTTCATATCATATCTAAAACTATTATATAAACACATTGAATGGTAGAATTTTGTCGACTCCTGAAATCTGTTTTATACCGTTTCTTTCAGGAATCCATCTACCACATCAAAGAGTCACCTATAAAATGTTTATTTTGTAATTTTAATGTGTTCTGTACGTACAGTGAAAGCCATTTGAATACTGTCCTTGTTGATGAGGGCACAGGCCATGTTGCTTAACAGGAAAACGCCTGGCAGTTGTATGTAGTGCTCTGTGTTCTATAAAAAAGGCCTGGAGCAGAGGGCAAATGGTGAAGCATAGACCAAAGGCTTCAGAAGTTACATCTGGAAACATGTACTTGAGTTTATGACCAGGTATAAAGCAATTTGGGCCTTGTCAGCTACTGGTTTTTCTAAGCATCAGAAGTATAGACCAGAGAGGGAATGTCTGGATCAATTTGACTTCCCATTTTTTAGAAAACTAGGCCTGTGCAGAAAAAATGATGGTCACAGTGTTTACTTGTGGCAGGACTAGGAATGCAACTGAGCTTTCTCCCCACCTGCGCGGCTGTCCCTTACTAAATCTGAGACATCCTTCTCCAGTGTTCTTCCCCATGTCCATGAAAGAGAAGGAAGGGAGGAAGGAAAGAAGGAAAGAAGAAAGGAAGGAAGGAAGGAAAGAAGGGAGGAAGGGAGGAAGGAAGGAAGGAAGGAAGAAAGAAAGAAAGAAAGAAAGAAAGAAAGAGGAAACCCAGAAAGCATTTATATTCAGTTTTTGCAAGATCCACCTTCCACTTGCACCTTTAACGAGCCAATGTCTGTACAGGCCAGAGGAAGCACAAGTTCAGTGAAATCAGCACTAACAGCCCATTTGGAGAGCTGGGCTACTGGAGCTCTTCTTCCATGGAAGGTTCTTGTTCTCGTGAGTGACCTGGATCGTTCCCTCAGCATCCCCATTTTTGTTTCCCTGCTTGTAATAAAATGAAGAAAATGAAAATTCTTCAAGTAGGGGAAAAAAAGAAAAATACGAAAAAGAAAAAAAGGCCGCGCCTGTACATACAAAGAAGAAAAATACTCCCAGGCAAGTGGAGAAGAAGGTATTTGGAACCACGCCGGTCCAGCTTGCATGCAGATAGGCCTTCAGTCCCTTGTATAATTCATTCCACCCTTCACTTCTCTAGATGCTACCACCACATCCTCAGCCATCCATATGAAATTTATTTCTTTCCCAATATACTAATATTTTAAATATGCCATTTGACAGAAATCTATAATTTGACAATTATCAAATATGCTTTTCAAAATTTTTTAAAGCTTATGTTAACATGCGCAATAAGGAGGGGTAACATCTTTCTTATTTCCAATAATAATGATATCCATTAACTTGCAGTCATCACCTCCTCTATGAGGGTGGTTATTTTGGTAGTTATCAAATCTTACATTATTTGAAGATGATGTGGTTTACTAAGAACTTGGGGGGGGGTGGTAAAAAGGCAATACAAAGGAAACAATTTAAACCAAATCTATCTCCTCTTCTTGTTTAGTTGGGTCATTTAAACAAAAGCCATCTAGGTGGGTGTCATGGATTTTCCGAGTGATTGGAACTTCTCATCCCTTCTACCATATATATCATTTAGAAAAATGGTTTGTTAAAATAGCACTTTATCATTTCTTTGCAAGCATGCAATACAATTTTACTTTAGAACATTTTCAAGTTTTAATAAGGATTTAATAACCTGATTTAGAGGCCGCTAGAGCAAAGTTGTTGAATCTAATAGAGGCTAACACATGGGAAGGGTTTTAAAGAGTCATTCACATCAAAACCCCAAAATGGTTTCAATCAGCAGGTATCCTGATGTTTATTTAATGAAGAAATGTATGAGCAGCTGCTGTCTCCCAATTTGAGATGTAGTTATCTTTCACTGCACTGCAACAAATCAGGAAGAAGAACAGATTTTTAGCTGTAATTTGGGATCATGCCATTCGACAGGCAAGGCTACACCAGTAGATTCATAAACAAGAACAATGAGGTTAGTGTAAGGAAGAAAGCAGGTACCATAACAACTCTGGGGATGGAATCTGGGGGCTGTGTTTTCAGATCTATTGCTCAGTTTCTAGGCCATAACATTATTTTCAAGTTCAGTTGATCCCTAAAGGCCTTTGTGTAGATAAATAAAAATCCAATCTGACACTGGCTCTTGACTGACCTAATGGTATTACTGCAGATGGACACAGTGGGCTAGTTTTTGTTGCCCAGTGCATGGTGGGCGTTGACAAGACCATGTCCCTCTAACCATACTAAGGAAAAAGTGATGGACCATTGGGCTGTGACGTGGCCCAGAGAGTTGACCAGGCAACTGCTTTTGGGATAGACATTCTTGAAGCAGGTATATCTAGTTGTGAGTGCATTTGTTCATTGTGCTCCTATGTAAAGCAAATTCTCCTAGGGATTTGGGGCTTGGAAATATATTTATTTCTTTAGTCATGCCTGCCTTTTAAACAACCATGAATTGGGGGTGGGGGCATATACTGATTGCTGCCTCTCATTATCAACAATAGTAGACCCCCTACTTTAGAGAGCAATTGAGAACTGTCTTATAACCCCAACCTTGGGGGTGGAGTTAATGACAACCTTACAACTTTTACCTGCTATTTCTTGTGAACAGGTCCCAAAGTTGGTGAAGTGAATCCTTTAAGAATGAGAGCCCTGAGTCTGCTATATCGGTGCCTACTGTGGTATATATTAAGGTTAAGTTACAGTTATATTTTAAAAATCTTCACCCAGGGCCAATACCAATGGCGAGTTTATTTGGGAAGTTCTTTTGGAATGTAGGCTTTTTGCCTTCATGTTTGCTTTTCTTTTTCCATTTTTTCTAGTTTTTCCATGCCACAGATTTATTAATTTTAAATGTGTTTACTGGGGACTAAAGTAAAGTATTTGTCCGATTCGGCCTGTCAGAGGCCCTAAGCAGGGAATGCAAGTTCCTAGTGTGAGTCTGAGAAGAAGAGGGAAAGGAGGTAACCCGGCCTGTCGTCCAACAGCAGTGATGGTTAATGACTGAGTACAGGTGAGGACCCGCAGTTTTGACTGGCCTGTAATGGACCTGTTACAGAACTGGCAAATGGGTTTGCACGTGGACTGCTTGCTGCAGGCCAACGCAGAGCGACCGCCAGGAAAGTGGCCACTAACTCAGCTGAAAGCAAGGACTTTGAGACCAACTGCTTTGAATGGCCCGCCCACTTACCAGTGGTGCCACCTTGGACAAACCCCCTTTCCGTTTCCTCATCGGGTAGTTAACGGGCGTTAAATGCTTAGAATAAAACAGCACATCTCACCCGTTACAGTGATGAGACTTCCACTCAATCCCTGCCGTCACCACGAACCCCTCGCAGTCAGTATCCCCGGCTTCCTGGACCCTGTGAAAGCAGCCTGCACCAGGCCCGAAGGTTGCCCGCCCTTCATTGCTTCTGGGATCTGCGCACATCTTAACACCTTGACCTTCTCCAGGCCTGGCAGGCCACAGAACCGCTGAGCTGGAGTTGGAGTGTGACCAGGGGCGAGGCTGGGACGTCGCACCCAGGCGGATGGCAGGCCCAGAGGGGCCAGGGAGGGCTGGAAGAGGGCAGGCGCCGGCGGGCGCACTCCGGGTGCATGCTAATGAGGAGCGCGGGCAGCGCCCGGCGCCGCCAGCGCGCTCGCAGTGCAGGAGCCGCGCCCCGGCCGGGGCACGCGGTGCCACTCAGGCCCGCGGGGGGCGCGCAGCTCGCAGCAGCCGTGCGCCCAGGCCTCTCAAAGCCCTTTTCAGTAGCTCTGCGGGCTACTCACCGGAGGAGTCTGGAGCGACATAAAAGCGTATTATGAAAATTATAATATCAGCCACAGAGCATGTCCACGGAGGCAGCTCTGCACCTTTGAGGCATTGAGCCCCGTTCAGCTGGGCCGAGGGGGGAAATATCCATTTGAATTCGGCCCCTGAATGGGGGCAGCAGTGGCGGCAACTGCAACAGTGCCTCCTTTATCCAATCGGCCGCTTCTGCTTGCTCATTCCCGGGCCGTTGCACCTTGCCTTTTAATGGGCAAGGGTGTGGAGAGGGAGGGGTAACGGCAGGACAAGGAAGCAGAAGTGGGGGGCCGCCGATTCACAGCCGGGCTAGGACAAGGAGCGTTGTCATTCGGGTCCCCACGAGAATGATAAATGAGGCTATCTGGAGCCTGGGGAAATTTCTGTTCTGCTGGGGACCGGAGGATCGGGGGTCAAGGGCTGGGTGCATTTGCCCGAGGCTGGAAGGGAGCGCATTTGGGGGTGGGGGTCGTGCCCTATCTTCTTGCCTGTGTGCCAAGCCGGAGTAGCCATCATTAGGGTATTTTCCCATTAGAGCTTTGACTCCAGCATCTGGAGTTACGGAGTGGGTGAGGGTGAACACCCGTAGGCTCAGGAATCTGGGCGCAGACCACCGATGTCTGGGCAGACACCGCACGCATCTGGGATTCCAACAAGGGCGCGAACACCTGCAGCCTCACCAGGGACGAAGCCGAGGTCAGAGACGACCTCGCATGCGGGTCTCCTTGCAGACTGCAGGTCGCGCCACTTTGGCGGGCTAACTCCCAGACAGGCCGCGTCGCGCCGGTCTTCCCCGTGGTCCCGTCGGACTCAGTAGGGTCCTGGGGCGGAATTCGCACACTGAGGCCCCGAGGCGGGTATGATCTATTATAGCAGATGAGGTGTCCCACCATTCAGATCCCTGTCCATTGTCTTGTTAATCACTTTTCATTATGGACTGCTCAGGACCGTCCTAGAGCTTTTAATATTAATAAGGCCCAGTGCGCCAGCCCCCGCACCACGATCCAGAACGACCCGGCAGACCGCGCAGGTGTCACGCGGCAACCTGTTCAGCCAGCTAGGGCGGGAGCGTCCGGGGTTAGCGAGCTGCGCCGGCGGCGGGAGAGGCAGGTGGAGCCGGGTCCCAGAAGAACACTGGGAAGGAAATATAAAACAAAACAGAAAACCCTCGTGCAAACAAAGAGGTGTGTTTGGCTCCAACGTGGGCGCCCCAAATAGTTTAACTCTTGGGGAAAGAGGAGGTGAGAGCAGGGGGTAGGGACCGAAAGGGTCCGCCTGGGCAGGGACGCGCCGTTTCCTGTGGCGAAGCCTGCACTGGCTGCTAATAGAGATCTAATTGATGGGTGAAGTCCCATTTCCGCGCGCTCTCCTTTATTGCTCCATCCAGTCTGTTGCAAAATATAACCTTAATCCGATTTAGCAATTCCTCCAGGATTCGGTGCGAGCTTCCAGCCCAGAAAAAAAAATCGTTATTAAAAAAGTTAAAGTACAGACTTGGATTCGGTGCGTTGCCTTTAAAAAATCTTGCCCCAGTGCCTGACATTTAGCACTTTGGTGGTGGTGGGGGGATCGCACGTTTTTCTATGATTATTATAAATACCCACAGTGCTCGGAGATCAGCCCAGTGCGTGTTTGTTGCGGATACAAATTAGTGCGGGTTCACCCGCAAAGGTCCGGGTGTTCGTGAGTTGCTCCCTACTCGAGACCAGAATGGTGTGGGTTTTCTTATCTCAACCCTAACCCAGGATTCCCGCAGAGGCCGCCCAGGGACCGCGGGTCAGGGAGCTGAAGCTGGCTGGTGCCCGGTAGCAGCATGCTGTGGGAGGGGCTAGGGCTGACCAGGTGTTTTCACTCTCCCACCTGCGATTCCCAACAAGGTGTAGAAGTAACAGCACAGGACGTGTAGGTGCCTGCGCCATACAAGCGTTGTTCAGGTGCAGGAGGTGGTCCGGAACCGACTACTCTGGGGCTTGGGTGGTGCTGTAGGGAGACGAAACTTGCAACCTGGCTCTTTGTAATAGACGCTGGATGTTGAGACCTTCCTAAAGCTAAGGCTTCCTTCCTCCCTTCCGCCCGGCCTCTGTCCCTTGTCCCCCACACCTACTTCTCTCCCATAAGTTAAATGCACGTCCTCCTCTACTCCTGGTAGAGGAGAAGTAATTTCCAGAGAAATAATATGTCTATGTTTTTTGTTTAGCCCCTCCTTTTCCTTCTCCTAATAAGCTGGGAAGTACCTTCATGGAAGTACATTTTTATTTAGAGATCTGATGTGATATCATAGACATTGCTAAAAAAATATACACAAATAGCACCTCCCTGAACTTCTCTTTACCATGCCAATAAACTTGTGTAAGAGAAATTATGGTACTTAAGCCCACTCCTTACCAGTCATATGATCTTGGTTAAATTCAATCTCGTTTTCTTGGCATTTTCCTTTAAAAATGACACTGAAAATAAAATCTCTGCTGTAGCTACCTACCTCCAAAAGTTGTTTTGAAGTCATGCGTGTTGTTTTGAAGTCATCCCCAATGTGTTTATATATAAAAATGAAATTATCATTATGAAAACCTAAAAATAGAAATCTGAGTCATTAGAACTTTGGAAAGTTGTAGAATAGAACCCTCCTTTCCTCAAATATAGAACTGAGTTTTGTCTGAGTTATCTGGGTGGCACTTCAGGATTCATTTTACTCCTGAAGGCCCTATAAATTCAGTGTCAGGCTTCCTTCCTGAGTTTGGGCCCCACAGACTTCTTTTTTATAACCAGCATTTGCATCTATCAGCCCTAAAACACTTCACTTTCTGTGAAGCTGTGGGCTCCAATTCCACCAGCAGATAAATGAGTTCCTTAAGAAGAAAGATTGAGAAGTGCATGCTTGTCAGCTTGGGTGGATGATTTAATTTCCCAAGTGCCGCTTTAAGAAATCTGGAGCAGCAAAAAAGGTGAAGCCTGAGCATGTGGTGGCCACAGAAGTCATCCTGTGCATCTTGTCCCCAACATTTGTGGGGCCTCTTTCCTCCCTGAGATGCGGGGCAGTGGGAAGGAGTGCCGAGGCATTCCCTGGCCCCACTGCCTCTCTGCACCGCCCTTGATGGGTTTAATGAGGCGGAACACCGTGAAGGGGATGTGAACTGGTCCAAATGATTGATGATGCCAGGGGCAAAGCCCAGGCTCCAGATAAAGCCCCATACAGCCCGTGATAAAGGCAGGATAGTGGCAGGGCTGGGCTCCTTCAAAAGCTGTGGTCCAAATGCATTGAGAGGAAACAGGGAGGGAAGGTGCTCTGTTGTTACCTAATGGGTTCATGCACTAAGCCACCAGCCACAGAGAGCAGAAGAGGGTTGCAGAGGAAGTGGGGAGGGTAAAAGGCGAGTCTCCCTCTCTCATTCTCTCTCTCTTACACACACACACACACACACACACACACACACACACACACACACACACACACACGGCTGCCTCCCACTCTCTCTTCTGGCTCAGTAAGGGCCAGATCAGCGAACCCAGATGCCTGGGCACTCAGAAGGGACTAAGACCAGGGCACTCCCTTCCATGGGGCATAGAGAGGGAGGGAGCAAAGGCACCTGGAAGAAGAAAAGTGACTGCTTTGCCTCTTGGCAGGCCTTATCGTTAGGGCACCTGCTGGTTCTCTTCTTAGCTATTCGAATCTAATTATTAAAATAACAGGTTCTGATCATGGAAAGTGAGCCAACGAGGGATGGGGATGGGGAGTCCCAAATCTATTCAGGGATTTCAATGAAAAGAAAAACCACAAAACACCTCTTCTATACTATTTCTCTGTTATAGACAACTAAAATGAAAGACCCATTGGCTTAGGGTAGAAACAAAACTAATTTTCAATACTTATTACTTTTGAAAGGGATGATGTAGTAGAGTTCTTATGACAACTGAATGAATTAAGAAGATAACAGTCATTTGGCCAGGAATAATTTTGGAATTAGAGTGCACAATGATTTGGAGAAGCAGTAGTTACAAAATAAACATAAATATTCTGATAGAAGGTGACACTCTCCATTTAGCAGCTTAGGCTAACTAAGAAATAGAATGAAAGTAGGAAGAAATGTGACCCTGTCCCCCTCTGGGCCTCAGGGGCTGGTGAGCAAACACAGTGGTTTTTTCCCCACAATCCAATGTCAGTTCATGAGCACTTACTTGTAGGTATGAAAGGGTTAAGGAACATTTCCATCCATGGAATGGAAGTTTGGGGTTTTAGTAGGAACACAAATTTGACACAGTTGTCATCTATAACTTCTACCCCTAAGTTTTGGTCACTTACTAAAACTTGACTTTCAGTTCTCTTTTGTGGACATAGCTGTATTTTTATTATATTCTATGTTTCAAAGGCTGGTCCCTGAGGAGATTCCAGAGCCCTGCAGATGAGGGGTAAAGACAACCCCCACCCCTCACTTCCCCTTTCAAAAGAAACTTGCTTGGACATTAGTTTTCTACCTCATCAAATAGCATTTGTATAATAAAATAATTTATTCTGGCCATTTTTACTGTTATACTTATTAAGTGCAGACCATACCTACTTCTTTTGTTTGAACTTAGAAGGCAAGCTCCTGAAGTATAGCTTTCCTAGCTATTGAATAATTGTGCACTGTATTCCAAGCAAGTAGAACTTAATAAATAAATAATATGAGTTTACTGTTTAGAAAAGATGAAAAATTATGGTTTAGCACCTTTAGAGGAAGAATGATATTTAAAAACTTTTTTCTGACTGTAAAGCAATAGATATTACTCTAAAAGATTTTTGAATATGTTGTTTTAAGATTCTTTAGAAAACTTTTTGATAATATACCCTTGACTGTTCTCTTGAAAACCTTCCTCAATTTATTGTGTTAAAGTGAATTCATTTCTTTCTTTCTTGAGCTCCTAAATTTTGTATGCTCACATGAGTGTTTGGGGGAAGAAGATGAGACCAAACCTGAAAAAAACTTAAACTTGAACACAATTAGGGCTTGTTTGAGATTAGAGGGGAACGCTAATCTTTTAAAAACCACACTTAAGTGCAGTCAGTGTCATGTATATATACACCATTTTGGGTCATATCACTGGTCAAATGGGGTTGTAGAGTTCACATAATTATCCATCTAACTCAGTTGAATAGATTTGTGGTGAACGCAAACATTTTTCTGAAAAGTCTTTTCACAGTGACTAGACATTGGAAAGCATGCACCTCTATGCACGTTATTCAGAGAAAAAAGAAAGGGATTTCGAGGCCCAATTCTCTAATTAATTCAACTAAATTGATTTTGTTGATTAAATAATTGCTTAGCTCTCACCATCTCTTTGTTTATAAGCAAAATAAATTCTGAGCTGTTTGGAATGAAAAGTCAGTTGTGCATCTCAGGGTCCCTAATATCAAGGTGAAGTGTCCAGTATTGTCACTCTAAGGATAGAACAAATAGTTTGCTGAAAGTTGGCCTAAATTTCTGATTGAGGGTCCCAGGAACTCCCACAGCTGCAGTGGGACCCCTGGGAGCCACGTGTTTATAGAAATCACTCAAGACAAGGCACAGTTAACTTTTTATTCAATTATTTTCTAGTTCATGTTGGAAATAGATGCACCTACCAAGTGGACTGTCATTAGCTGCTACAGAGGAAAAGTTCTTGACATTTTTACAGTTTCAAGTTCCTGCTGTTTAGCTGGATTTCAAGAAAAATGACAAAGTGGGTTTGTACAGATGAGTGAATCAGCACTTTTGTACCTTAAACATTAAAAAGTGAAATAATTTTAAAATGGGGAGAAAATATAGGAACATAACCCAGTACTAACTTAAATATATAGGATTATTTGTATCAGACAATGGTTTGTTGTCCTCATAATAAAGATGTTAATGATGAGAAGAATTTCCTGCAAGTGAGTTAAAAAAAATAACTTCCACTAGACATTGTAAAATATGTCTCTATTCCCTTTCTTCTCTCACTTTAATTCAAGTTTTGTTTTTTCATTAAAAAAGAAAATAGTTGATTATTACCTCTTCATTTACTTTATTTTAAAGAAGGTCAAGGGAATGAGCCTAAAATTGCATTTAAATTTTGCAGGGGCTGAATTTGTACTTAATTTCCTTTTCATGATAAATATTATTTTATTAGGTCATCAGAACATCATTACTGAGGTTATGCACATATTTGCATAGCTATTTCTTTATGCTTAGAATTTTCCAGGAATATTTTATTTGCTTAAAAGTACACAGTGAAAAATTTTGCTCTTCCTCTGAAAACTGGCTGGCTGTGGAATAAAAATGATGAAACTTTTTATGTGCTTAGTCCTCACTGGATCTCTAGGGAAATCTGGAACAAAATGACAAAATAACTAGCTATAGTGACTGAAAAATTGCATTTGTTCAAGCGTGGGATAGAATTTATAAACATTGGGATTTACATAACTATTTATATGACTACAGCGTTTCATAAGCAGGAAGTATTGATGTTTGATATTTACATGGCTATGGTTTTAGTACATTTGTTTGATACTGATGCCAGTGGCTTTTGTTTGTATATTTAAATGAGGCTATAGATAGTTGCATTCATATTCTTTTCATTTTTTCCATCATCTATGGTAAAAGCAAATCAAAACAAAGAGACCTCATGGCCTTAACTCAAATTCAAATTCCTTGGGTCTCTTGGTAAAGCTTTGAGGTCACTAAGTTAAACACACCAGCAAGATACAAAAGTTTGGCTCTTAGAGTCAAATATGTTTATCCATATGATGAATAACAAGATTTCATCCCAGCTTTAAAAATGTACTCTCAGATTCATTTATATAAGAGGTTGGTCATTAGCAATGTTGTACAAAGACCTTAGCTATGCAATTGTTTAAATATATCATTCATTCAAGATTAGAAGTTTAATGTTTATTTGATTTCTTTTCCTTTGCACATATAAAATGTGACCTATATTTTCAAATACCATTAATCTATTTATTGTTTTTGAAAATAAATGTCACTCACAATCTAGCTTTCAAACATTCCAGATGCAATTTTGTGAGACTCTTTTTTATGATATAATTTTCCCACAGATCGTGATAATAAACATTACTTACCTCATTTTCTCCATAAACCATGTTCTCAGTACTTCCAACACTATCAATGAAAAATGTTCTCTTTATATGTTCTCAGTCTTTTCTGTGATTTTCCTTATCTAGTCTGGTTTGGGAACGTGCCTTTAAAAAATTTAAACAGTTATTTGAGAAAAAAAAAGTGCCCACTGGAAGTGAATAAAATGCATAACAAAGATTAGCTGGGAAGTGTTCAATGTGCCTTGTTTGCCTTGCTTTCTTCAGAAGCCACTCCTGTCAGTGGTCAGTTATAATAAAGGAAGAACAAAGTTCCTTGATGTGAACTGAAGAAAAAAAAGCTGCCTGCAGTTCCTTTCAATTGCTCCGTTGCCCAGGCAGGCCGGCCTCCAGCCAGAAGCCAGCAGGCAAAATTTAACAGCCACGCTTCAAAATGTTAGTAGCAGCTATCAATGCATCCATAACTCTTAGTCCTCTAGATATGGGGTCATCTTTCAATACTACCCCACTGTCATATACAACATTTGTCTTGTCCCACATTCAACTGATTGTGTCAAACTATGGAGTGACTATATAATACACATATACAATAGCACAATGAAAGCAATAATCTCCAACCCAGTTTCTTTATTTATTTGAGTGCTATTACAAAGTTTCCTGCAGTAAGGAGAAGCCGGGGAGGCTGTGACAGGGTCCAGCCCTGCCGTGAATCTCAGAGGAGTCAGAGCCCCGGAGGATTGACCGAAGCACAGCCTGTGACTCCTTCGCTGTCATGCAAGAATCCAGCTTTTCCCTTGCTTCCGTAACCAAGTGGCTTTCCTAAGTTCTTACATATTTTCTACATATAAAACGACTATGTGCAATCTATTTTCTTTTTTACCTTAAGAAGTGTGTTATGTTAGAATATTTATGTAGTAGGGCTAGAAAAATAATAGGTTATATAAACGGCCATTTACGCACCTTGATTTTTAAGGACTACTGATTCTTTGACCAACATGTATCCCATATGCAAAAGTACATCATATTTTGTTGTATTTTATTCATGTATTAGAGCTTTTAAGAAATAAAAATGCTGGCTTTTGAGAATGATTGCATTTTGCTTTTGAATCTACACCTGCGAGAAGGAGTAATGCATCAAGTTGATAGAAAACATTTAATTATTTAGTCACTGGAAAGGTTGACGAGGCATTTAGATACAAGCCTAAATGACTGAATAAAATAACATTGAGAAGTACTGAGCGCAATTTAGAAATACTACATAAAGCAGAGATTAGTAGCTAAACAACAGTGACACCTCAAAAGCTGTGATGCAAATACTCTTCTGATTAGGATTCGTGTGCAGCTAGTTAATTTTTTAGTCAATTATTTCATTTTGCAATTAGATTGAAGAATTTCTGAGCACAACAGCCCGCTTTTGCCACAGCAACATTATGAGGAAAATGACAAAGAAAGGCATAAATTTCGGGAGAACAGTGTTCTTTTCAGCAATCAGGAGAAATGCTTTGTTCAAGAATATATGCCAGTATATGATTAATATGAAAATGACCACCAAAAAGCAAAATGCACGGGGAGGGAGGAGAGGATCTTGACCCAGGTGTAACAAATCATTTGTAATTCTTATACATCACAGAGCGGAGAAAGAGTCACTAAAAGCAGAGTTAGTCCCCTTCGGAGTATGCCCAAAAGGAAAAGGAACCTTGTAAATATCTCCGCAAAAGTCAGTTCTCTTTCAACAGTCAAACAACGCTCTTTCTAACACAGCTGCAAAGTGCGTGGGGTTTGCAGCCGCACTGTAATATTTTTATAGCCCCGCAGTCACCATCTATTCCATATACACAAACATCCACGTACCCAGAAAATAATTGTGGATAATTCAATGTTCAGATTCGATAATGGATGCTCAAATAAATATGAGAATTCCAAGCAAATTTGTGCAAATGAAAAAAGATTTCCTCTGACATAATGGCATGGTGCAAGGCTGTGTGTAATGAGCTGTAATTTGTCTGGAAGAGCATTTTAAAGGGGTTGAGCCATCCACTGGAAGGCCAGCAGCCGCTCCGAGTCCTGCCGCAGCGAGCCGGCCTGCCTCGTCTCAGAGGAAATTACACCACAAGCAGGCCAAATTTCTGACAACTTCCATAAATTATTTCAGATTTTCATATTTCAAATTTCATCTGCATTCATCATGTGAGTTTGACTGGGGAAAAATATCTAGGAGGAGCTCTGCTAGCATTCAATGCAGCAGTCCCAGGAGCCTGCCCTGGGACTGGATAATTTAATTTCGTTTTGATTAGATTATTCTTGCTGCAGTCTACTGCCAATCTGAAGTATTGTGCCTTCTCTTCTACTTAACCTCCCTGCCCCATGCCTGCTCCAGCCTGCATGCAGCTCTCTGGATTGCAGAATATATTTGAACAATCAAAGTTAGGAGTTATTATTTTGCTTTCCATTGTCCATCCTTATAAAAGACCACATCTTTCACTGGGCTCCCTCTTCCCAGAAATCGGATTACTTCTTTTTTTTAGTTTGTAATATTGTTTACCATTTTCAGTGGAAAGTGCCCTGTAATTTAGGTGGAAAATCTAAAATCATTACTAAATCTCAGGATGATGCAATAGACCCTAAATGAGGATCATCTTTAAAACAACTATAATCATCACTAGGCGATACACGAGAGACTGAAAACAGGTAAATAATGAATACGCCCATCCATTAAACTAAAAATCTATTGTAAACCAGAGCTATTTTTCAACCCTTTACCTAATGGTCAATGAAGAGAACCCTCTGCAATCGGTCTTCCAAGGCAGGACGCTAGAGATTCAGAACACTGACTCTTGTAAACATGCAAAGGCATAAACATGATTAACTTATGAAAAATACCGGCACAATAGCAGAATAATCTGGGAAACACTCTCAGTAAGGTTTTTAAAATTTCTCAAATTAAATTTGAATACACAAAATGGTGATTAACAGTACATATGGATCGTGGGTACCTTGAAAGGCATAATCACAATTTTTTCCCCATTTTTGGAACAGGACTATATTTGTGGGAGAGTCAGTAACTGAGAAGCACCACAAATGTGTGTCGCTCACTAAGTTAGAGGCAGGATTATTAGAAACATAGATAAATAAACAAAGTTAATGTTGTTCTTTAAGTAATATCTATCACTTCCTCCTTATTGAGTTATTTCTTTAAACAATATACGTTTTTTTTGATGCTATGTGTCTGAACTGAGGACTTTAGTTTCTTTATTGTTCTCCATTTTGATGAAAAAAAATTGAATTGGGGTCTGTTATATTGAATTTTGTTCAGTAAATATACTGAAATCATATTTTTGTTAGAAACTATCAATAAATCCAGTATAAGAAAAGTAATAAGATACAAATATGAACAGGACCTTAGCAAAGGAAATATTACAAAGAGAGTGCACTCAGAAAATATATTAGGGAATGTGTTTTTTCCCTTGTGCTAGGAGAGAAAGCAGAAAGAAGGAGACGAAACTGCGTGATTTTTAATACAGATTCCGTGCTTGAAATAAAAACAGTTCTAACCACTACATCATATAGTTCAGTAAATTCATTTTTCCGGCATTGCCGTTAAAAAAATACATTGAGAACAAAGCTAAATCTTTTTTCTACAACAAGACACTTACTAAAAAGACATTCCACTAGAGAAATAATTTGACTTCCCAGGTTATGAAAATGCTGAACTCTTTGCTGCCCACATTCTAACAGAGGGTATATGACAGCCTCCGTTCTTTCTTAAAATCAATTTCAATAGCATGGTTGGCTAAATCATCTACAGTCAGAACTCCATTACATTCTACCAATACTATCTTAGGAAAAAAGGGACAAGGACTTTAGAAAATCTAACTTATTATGGATTTATCTTTTGATACAATAGATGGGGCTTATTCCTTCTAGTTTTGGAGATGTTAGGGGTAAAGAGAAAAAAATTAAACACGTTGAATGTTATCCCCCCCCCCCACCCCTTGTTCGATTGAATCAACACAGTGGGTTAAGAACGACACTGAAAACGAAACCAACTCGAGGCAACTTCATTCTGTGAAGTCACAATCTGCTTAGTCACCCTTTGATCTCATATGTGAAGTCAGACACCGGATATCGGTCACTTGGGGTGGAAGGAGCTTCCGTAGTGTCTTCACTTTTATATGTCATCACGGAAACAAGCACCTTAATCCCAGAACACTTGAATGACATTTTCCATGAGTTAGACCCCTGAACTGTTATGTGTCCACTTGGCTATTAGTGACAGCTGTTAAATAACTTTCCAATAAATAGAGTGTGAAAAAAAAATGTAATTCAGTATTTGCAGCTTGTCTTAAGGTTCTAAAATTTGTTCTAATAAAATTAAATGTGTGTTCTTTTAAAGTCCTATCTAATCACTCTCTTGAAAATCTTTGTGACTTAATGTTGGAGCCACTGTGCTATTTGGCAAGGAGGACTGGCAATTAAGCTTTTTGTACCCAGTATTCAAATTTGAGAATGTCACTTTATTACTTTGATTTTTAATTATGGACAATGTCAGCAGAAAGACTTCCACTGAGTGCAGTAAAAGAAAAAAAAAAAAACAACCTTCTTTCCTGGAAATGGCAGTCAATGAAGTGAAAAGCAGCATTCCTAGAAATGTATAATTTATGACTGAAGCAAGAGGCTCCTGTGGGCTACCATGGAGGCGGTTTTAAACAAGGATGGAGACCTGGGGGAGTATTCACATGGCTGGGTGCCTTTGGCAGTACTTTTGGCTTCTGATGCTGGAGTGTAGCCTAATCACTTCAAACTTTGTAAGCTGAGCTGTGGAAGAAATGCAATTAATTATATGTCTACACTGTAGAAGGACTAACATCTTTTTAATAGAGCAAGGATTTTGCTGCTCTTAAGAAGAGAAATTAAAGCCCTGTTGCGATGGGCTATTTTTTTTTAAAGGTGGGAGTGTTGTAACTTTCAGTTAAAAACTTTAACCTCCTGCTCCCATAATTTAGAGGGTCCTACACTGCTTGCATCGCATAACTACATTGCATATTATATAGAATACCACAGAGTTGTGCTCTTGGGGGGCATTTTCATAAAATACAGTGGGAATAGTGCCCCCTAGTGTTGCAAGCACCTGGAAAGTCATTGTTGATTGGTCTCTGTTGTGTTTCTTTCTGCTGAGAAGACCGAAATGGGAAGAGAGAAAAGAACCCTTGGGTTTCATTTTTATGCCCTGAAGAGCAGCCCCTAACTTTCTTTCCCTTTTATGTGGATTTTTCCAAACCACTGTAAAGGAGTACTTATTACTGGGCTGGATTTGCCTAAATGAGGGAGCAGGAGAATGGGAGCCTAGCCTGGCTGCATGTTCAAGTTCATTCTCATTTTGACCTCTTTCTTGTAGTCGGAGAATCTAAGGTTGCTAAGTCAGATGGGAGATCCTCAGGCGTCTGCAGGCATTAGAGATGAGTCCCAGAAACCAAATGGACCCAAATGTATCTTCTCGAGATGACTCTTTTCGAGTCAAACAGAGGCTTTCTTATCCTCAGATTATTCAGTCCAGAAAAATCTGATTCCTCTCATGGAGGCTTGGATTACTGGTAGAATTAGTTCGTTATTTGAAAAGATTATTACCTAAAGAAATGTGACATCTAGCTTAAAACCCAGGCCCACTAGTTTTAAACCTCTGGCGGGGAGAAGGGGACAAAGGACAAAGAGCGTACAGGAGGCAGGCCAGGAGAATCGACCTTCCTGGGTTTCACTCTCATCTGTAAAGTGGAGTGACTGGATTCGATTACGTCTTCAGTTATGAAATGTGTTGAAAGTAATTGGAAATTAATAATAGTCAAGATAGAGAAGTTTGTGAATTTTAATTGCATCTGAAAAAATAAATTAGAATGATTTTGTATTCATGTACTCCCAATTAAGCTTTCTTGAGTGGGGGGGAGATAATGTTGAGTTGTAGTCAATGCCCCGGGAATTGAGGGTATCACCCACTAAGAACGTGGCGGTGTGCACAGAGCTGGTAACTGCCGAACCCGTGTGTCTACAAGGCACCTTCCATATGGCGATAAGTGGGCGTGGGTCAGTTCCTGGTTACACCTGTAAGTTAGGTAAGTTCATCTTCGGGATTTCCCTGCTCTTTACCTTTTTGGCAGTTCATTTACCCTTTCCACATATACATATGTGTGGTCTTCTGTTTCCACCCTCAGCCCTCACCTTGCCCTTGCCTTTTTCTTTCCTCAAAATGAAATCGACCTATTCCATGTGGTTCCTCCAACCCAGTTTTATAAGGTGTAGTTCATGTAACCACGGTAGTGCTCAAGATTGAATTGGGGGATACCTGCATTAATATTTGAAATATAATTATTAGCTATCTATTTTAAATTGGAAGCACAATTTGTACAACACAATTGTGATTCTGGGACGTCATTGCTTAGGGCTGGGCTAAGGTAGAAATAGGCATTTTCTCAATATAAGTCAATTTAAATAAAATATTGAGTATATAATAGTATAATGATACCCTGATATGGAAGAAATCATGAAGGTGATACATCAAGGACTGAAATCGGGAAATTTTGGATAGATTAATTTTTGCTAAAGAAATAGAAAATCATTTAGTGAGCTTTCTTCCTACTCCATCATGAAATAATGAAACAGAAAATCATGAAATAGCAGTGGCCTTAAGTGACAGAAATGGAAATTCTTTGCTATGGGAACTCCAATGATATTATGGATATTCTGTTTGTTTTTGGGTGGTAATTCCAACATTGCTGTCTAGAGCTTCTGTTAGTTCTTGTTCATGGTGTCTTGGTTACTTGCATGTTCTGTGATTCTTTTTTTTTTTTTTACCATGAGCTCTTGCTCCTAATGCAATTCTATGGGAATTTCTTTGAAGTCTGGTTTGAAGAATGATTCCCCCCTTTTTTTCTTTTTCTAGGTTCCTTATTCAGTAAGAACTACTTTTTTTCCTATTTTAACAAGATTTGGAGAATCAAGAAGATGTTTGGAAGAATAAAGTTTTAAAAACATTTTTGCAATTACAGTTGACATGCAGTGTTTTTTTATATTAGTTTCAGGGACATAGCATAGTGGTTAGACATTTATATAATTTACAAAGTGATCCCTCCAATAATTCTAGAACCCAGTTGGCACATTAAGAGCTACTTTAAATTCTAGGCCTGAGGTTTTTCAGATCTCTAAGGTAGTATAAATTTGTCCTACAGACCTTCATGAAGGCCAGCTTTTGACCATGAATTATCAGGAGAGATTTCTCTCTACCCTCCTCCACTCAGTGCCAAAGTCCAAAAAAGGCAGTTTTCTTGCTGTCCTTTTAGAAAATAAGTTTTTTGGTCCACCCTCACTTGGGCACTTTGTCTCTCATCCCCTGGGTCCCTTAAGGCCATGGAATTTCCCAGCTTTGAATCATGTGGGCTCCACAAACTTAAGTGCTGGAGACTGGCTCAGGTCCTACATACCTTTCTGGATTTCTGCTTTATTAATTAATTTTGGGCCTCGGAACATGCCATACTTATTTTACTAACTTATTGATGCATTAAAAAATTTATAAAATACTTTATAAAAGGACTCTAATAGGTGGTTGGGGAACGTAAATTGGTGCAACCACTCCAGAAAACTGTTGGCAATGTGTACTAAGGCTAAACCTGTGCACACCTTATGTATGACCTAATGATTGTATTCTTAGCTATATAACCAACAGAAACACTATACCAATTCTTCCAAAGACATTTCTAGAACGTTCGTAGCAACCTGTCCACAATGGTCTTAAAACTAGGAACTACACAAAGCCAGACCACCAGGAGAATGGCAAGAGATATTGTGGCATATTTACACTGCTCTGCAGAGGTTGGGAATGAGCAAACTACAACTGCATGCAATAATATGAATATGTCTCACAAGCACAACTAAAGAATCCAGACACAGAAGAGAACGTCCTCTGTCATTTCATTTCTATAAAATTCAAAACCAGCAAACTAATTGATGCTGCTAGAAGTGATGCTGGTGATTGCTCTTGAAAGATTAATAACAAGAAGGAAGCACAAGAGAGGCATCTGTGACGCTGAGAAATTATTTCTTATTCTGGGTACTGGTTACACAGGTCCGTGCAGCTTGTGAAAGAATTCGTTAAGCCGGACACCTGCGATAGCTGCACTCTGTGAATAGACGTACTTTTCTAAGCAGGAAAAATACTTTACGCATCATTTTGAATTCTGTTTATTGAAAACAGTGGTCAGAACAGTGCTTGCCATACTGCAGGCCATGAAAGAACTCACCGTTTTTGTTTGGCTTCCCATTGTATCCACAGCATCTAGCACAGCACCTGGTCCATAGTAAGTGCTCAGTGAGTATTGGTAGAAGCCACGCATTGGAATTTAATTTTTTTAAACACACAATCACCAGTTGTCCAGCTTTTCTCATTAAAAAGAAAAAGAACAGTCGACAACTGATCTGTACTTTGGAAATACAATTGCCTTACTCTAAAAAACATGGGCTGAACAGATTATACTACTTTATTTACTCTGGGAGTTTTGAGCTAAGGAGGGAGGCTCAAAGTGATTCTCAATTTAAAAGAGAACAGGCTCTGGCTGGGTAGCTCAGTTGGTTAGAGCATCCTCCTGATATGCCAAAGTTGCGGGCTCCATCCCTGGTCAGGGCACATACAAGAATAAATCAATGAATGCATAAATAAGCGGAACAACAAATTGATGTTTTTCTCCCTCAAATAAAAAAAAAAATTAAAAGAGAACAGACGCTCCTAGGATTTGGGTATCGGTGAAAGGAATTCTGAAGTTCTTTTTATTTTGGATATTTTGTCCTTTGAGATGTCAATTCCTTGAACAAAGAGTAAAGGTAATTTCCCTAATGGGAAGAAAAGTGAAAAAAAAATCTTTAGAAAAGTTCAAATTATATTTAGACATGAAGGACATTTTACTTGAGGAAATTAAACTTAGAGCAGAAACAGGTTCCTGCTCTGCAGGGAAACCTCAGTGAGCAGCTGTGGGGCCTCAACCAGCCCTCCTGTCCTTGCTGTTTCCGGTTTTCACATTTGCAAAACAAGGATCAAGAGCTAGGTTTCTTCCAAAACTAAAATTCTATCACTGTACAATTTTACCTAACTGTAGGAAAAATTGGCTTGAGTTACTTTAAATATATGAATTATAAATCATTAAAAAGGAAAGGTAGTTTGGTCTACTTTAAAGTAACAGAATACAGTATTATTTACGATAAATGTCATGTTGCTCATTGGAGACCTTTTAAAGGGGTTTAACTAAGGATTAAAGAGGATTCGATTTTAGAATATTCATTGTTTAAATTTTCCTCTGCATTTTGGTAAGTGTCACTGTGGCAGAGACAGGCCAGCAGATATGGCCTGCTTTCCCTTCCTCCTGGACACTCAGCTAGACACTCTTCCCTCTCCTTTACAGTGAGGTGTGGTCAGAAGGTTTGGTTGATGGAGCACTCACTGGCAGAGGTGACACCACTTCCGGGCCTGGCCCTGAACACCTCCCACCCAGCATCATCCAGGTTTTCCCTTCGGCTGCAACATTATAACTCGGGAAGCCCATGTATTGTAGAAGATAGCAAGGCTACAAGGTAAAGGGATTTTGGCCCTGAGTTATCACTTATTGATCAGTTATCCTGCTGATCAATCAGGAATCCTGTTTTAATCTTTCCATGAACAGGAAATAAATATCTGTTGAATCTAATCAATTATATGGTTTGAGTTTGCAACTATTAGTATACATTCAACTAAACAAACCCTCACAGAATGTGTCTGACCAAGAGAAACTGCAGTTTGAAGAGAATATTAATCTTTAGTTTGTGAGAATTCATTGAGCTGCACACTTAAGACATCTGTATTTTCCTGAATGTATATTATATTTTTTCTAGCATTTAACTTAAGTTTCTGACTTTTGCAAGCAAAGCAAATAATTAGAAAATAGCAGAGCAGACATTTCTCCTACTCATAGTATTTCTGTTAAGAACAGGTTTGCTGACAAGGCGAGTGTTGCCCTCCCGATAGTCTCCAGGACTGGACCAGTCATGACGACACTGGCCTCAGGAAGGCAGCCGGGTATGGTGGCAATGGCAGAGACTTTAGATTCAGTGAGGCTGAGTTCAAGTCCTGGTGTTAGCATCCCGTGCCTCAATTTTCTCATCTATAAAATGGAACTAATGATATGCACGCAATTAGATTGTTAGCGGTAAAACATAGTGGCTAGAAGCATGAAGCTGGAGGTAGGCTGCCTCGCGTCGAATCCTGGCACTGCCGTGTACCGGCTTAGGTGAGATACTTAAATTCTCTGCTCAGTGTCTGCGTCTGGAAGATGGGGATAATAGTATGTAGCTGGGAGAGTTCATGTGAGAGTGAAATGAGCTAACACATACAAAGTGCTTAGAACAGTGCCTGCCACAAAGATTATGTAAATATTTAAATGTTTATTCTTATTGCTGCATGGACTAACTCGAATATGAACAAAAATGTCCTCACATTGTAGACACTCATTAAATGCTAATAATGCATTATTCAAAGTCATGTTCGGCAATACTTGTCGGTACATAAAAATGACAGAATCGCAGTCTCACACTTCCCACGTTGCACGACACCCTATCATCCAGAAATTTCATTTTAACCCATTTCAGCTTATCCAATATGTGCTGGTCCGATGTGAAATAATTTGATTCCACGATTTAACACATTACATTGAGAGAAAATATGGCATAGAGAAAGCAATCTATCTTACCCAAGACCAATATTTAAGGGCTTAAAAAAGATTTGAGGGCTTATGTGTCATGTTCCTTACTCCTGTTTAGCTGTACACCTAATTCTGTGCACCGAAGTCTCCTGGCTAAGGCCAGACATGCTTTCCCCCTGAGCTGGGCATATTGATGGAATCATTTTCCAGGTAGAATAGACTATCCTTTTTGATTATGTCCTTTGTTAGTAAAACATGTTTAAGCATGCTCTCTCAAAATAAGTACATACATATTTACTTGTAAACGGTCTACTTTTAGTATTCATATATGTATACATATTTATATACTATACACTACACTATTCTTATATAGTACTAACTAATAATATAAATACAAAGTAAAAAACTTTGCATGATGAAATAAAGGAGATTACTTATAGTCTAAAATACACCCGTAAGTCTGCTGGCCTTAATTTCATCATTAGCCAATACCTCAAGGCTCAATAAATACTTGGGGTGAGGCTATTGTTAATGTACATGTTACCCATGTGTTAAATAGGACAACTTATTGATAATTTCAAAATTGTTTAGCCGACTTGATCTGATTAGATCACCGTTTCTTTTTCAGGCTCATATTGCAGCCGATGAAGAATCTTCGTGGGGGCAGAGTGTACATTCTGCCGTTTTCAGGTTGTGCTTGCTTCGTTATTACCATCTTTAGGGCGTGGTTTCTTCTTTTAGCTACATTTCTACCTTTCTGGCTCACTTAGCACTAGAACAAATACAATTCTCAGTAAACCGGGCACACGCTAAACTGCAATGTGCTTCATTCAATACGCCACCGCGAACGGTGACGCGGAGAAGCCGATGGCGGCTGCTGCTCTGTCCCGGGACACCCGAGTGAAGCACCTGAAGGAGGTTTCTTTCCTAGTGGGGAAGAGAATTTTACATTCTGCAATAATAATTTTTTCATGGAGACCTTAGCAATGGAATGGGAGAAGACTGAGCCGCAGGTTCGAAGCCGGCCCGGGAGGCCGGTGGGAGTGGTGGCGGAGAGTCCTGCCTCCCCTGCGCGTGCACTGGGTGAACTTGAGGTCAGTCAGTCAATTGGAACCTCAGCTTTGTCGCCTGAGAAAAGTGATGACGCCTAATGCGTTAGTTAGGGTATATATCAGATGGCCGGGGGGTGGGGTGGAGAGAGAGAGAGAGAGAGAGCTCAACGTACAGTGGCTTCAAAAGATACAATTTTACTTCTTTTTCATGTAAAAGTGTGTGTGTGCTTGGCTCCCATCTCCTGATTCACTGGCTGCTCCGTCACTGCCGTTCTGTCTGACGCCCGCAGAAGGAAGCGGGTGGGACGGGAAAGGGAAGGGACAGTACTTTCCTCTGCAGGTCATGACTCGGAAGTTAGTTAAATTCCATTGGCTAGACTTTAGTCACATGGCCACAACCTGCCGCAAAGGAGCATGGGGATGTGGGGTTTGCAGGTAGCTGCGTGCTGGCTCCAGGCTCCTGCTCCTAAAGGGAGGCGGGGAGAACGGTTACGGGGCACAGCCGGTTGTCTCCGCAACGCCAGCCTCTCAGACCGGTTGTGGGGATCACAGGGCATTGTTTAGCACGGAACTGGGCCCATGGCTAAACAGCAAACCCAGGATAATAATAGTAATTGTTATTATCATTATTGTTACTTTTAGACTCTGAGTCTTATTTTCTCTTAAGCAAAATGAATATTGATTATTTCATTCTGTAAACAGTGAGTACTAATTTTTAAAATATTTTATTTATTTATTTTCAGAGAGAGAAGAAGGGAGGGAGAAAGAGAGGGACAGGAACATCACTGAGGGAGAGAAACATTGATTAGTTTCCTCTCCTGCCCCCTCAACTGGGGACCTGGCCCGCATCCCAGGCATGTGCCCTGCAGGGAATTGAACTGGCCACCTTTAGGTTCACAGGCCAGCACTCAGTCTACTGAGCCACACCAGCCAGGGCAGAGTTACTCTTTTAGCAACATTCAAGTACATTATACAATATTATTAGCTTTAATCACTATGCTATGCCTTAGATCCCCAAACTTGTTAAGCTTATAACTGGAAGTTTGTATCCTTTGACCAATATCTCTTCATTTCTAACCTCCCCCACCCCTGGTTACCCCACCCCTGGTTACTACCATTCTACTTTCTGTTTTTTCTGATGACTTTTTTAGGTTCCACATATATGTGATATCATATGGTATTTGTCTTTCTCAGTCTGACTTCTTTCACTTAACGTAATGTCTTCAAGTTTCATCCAAGTTGTTGCAAATATATATATTCTTCATTCATTCATCCATTGGCAAACAGGTAGGTTATTTCCATATCTTGTCTACTGTGAGTAATGCTGTAATGAACCTGGGAATAAAGCTAGTCTGTGAGATTGGGGCCTCTATGGCATATCCATTCACATTCTGTTGACCCAAGTCATATGGCCCAGCCCAAAGTCAATAGCATGAAGAAGTATTTTCCATCTTACACGGAAGCATTGCAAGAGCAGAAAAGGAATACTTGGGAATAATAGTAAACAAATAATGTAGTGTACAACACCTGAGTTTGAATTCTGAACCAGCTCTGTGATTAAGGGCAAGGCACTTAACCTTCTTGAGCCTATTTATAAATAGGGATAAGACATAAAGTCCCTAAGATTGTATTCATTAAATGAGATAATCCCTATAAAGCAGAGTTTCCCAATGACATGCTACAAGTGGATTACATGAGTATTATGATACTGTTTTTTTTTTAAAGATTCTATTTATTTATTTTTAGACAGAAGGGAAGGGAGGGAAAAAGAGAGAGAGAGAAACATCAATATGTGGTTGCCCCTCACATGGCCCCCACTGGGGACCTGGCCCGCAACTCAGTCATGTGCCCTGACTGAGAATTGAACCGGCAACCCTTTGGTTCGCAGCCTGCACTCAATCCACTGAACTACACCAGCCAGGGCTGTGTTTTTATTTTTTAAAATATTTTATTTATTTACTTTTAGATAGAGGGGAAGGAAGGGAGAAAGAGAGGAAGAGAAACATCAATGTGTGGTTGCCTCTTATATGCCCCCTACTGGAGACCTGTCCTGCTACCCAGGCATGTGCCCTGACTGGGTATCGAACTGGCAACCCTTTAGTTCGCAGACCAGTGTTCAGTGCATTGAGCCACACAAGCCAGGGCATGATACTGTGTTTTTTAGACCAGTTGGGTGAGGCTTGGGGCTTCTAGATCCTCAGCCAGCAGTCTCCTGCCTCAAGCGGCCTTGCCTACGTGCTGGCTACACAAATGAAATTATTTTCCATGCGCCATAATATGAAAAATGGTAGCAAGTACAGGAAAGGAAAGCACCTAGATGGTGCTTTAAAACCAGAGGAGCTGTCATGACTGACAGAAAGAGAGGGACTGGGGAAGCAGTTTTGATGGCAATGAAGGATTGGTGGGAATCACTGACAGAAGAGAATGTTCCCCCACAGCAGTATCAAGAAAACTCCTCTTGCTGCTTTGCTGCTTTTCCTCTCTGTGACCCTGTTAGGAGTCATGACCTGCCCCACTGCTCCCCAGCAATTTGAGAAATGCTGGGAAAGAGGATGTGGAGGACAATGTCCAGAGCCCATGCTCTGTGTGACCAGAGTTGAAAGTTGAATCTAAAAATATGTCTTACTATAGAACTCCAATTGTGGCTGTTTCTATAGTCATTCCGGAGCTTATTACAAATCTACCCTAAAAGAAATTCCTGGAATCGTGCTCGTCTGGGAGTGCTGGGAAGACACAGTACCGTTCTTGGACTGGCGTGTGATCACGGCTGACTTGCCCTGGTCTGAAGCTGCAGTTTCTTACTGCCTGTACATAGGCTGAAGAGTGTGAAGCTAACACCCTGGATCTCTCCTGGTGGGAATCTATCCCGGCTGCTGAAATAGTCTCCTCTCATTACCACGGAGAGGAGTATTCTCAGTGTAGACCCAACACCTAGGGCAACGCCTTAAGTCACTGGAAAATGTTTCTACCCCTTAGGCTAGTTACACTGCTAGAGGAAGTATGTCTTCATTGTTCACAGATATTTTCCCATTACTTTACCCTTGTGTTTCCCCACTACCCAGCATAGATGTAGTCAGGGTCCAGTGTCCTAAAACAAACAGAGCAGTGGAGAAGATTAACATCAAGAACTGAAGTTTTTGAACTGAAAAAGTTGGATCCAATTTTCATGTTATTTCTGAAACTCCGCATAAAGTGATTTCCAAAGCATGGCCATCAGTTCGCTTGAGAAAGATCTAACTTTCTCTTATTCATTACTTCAACAGACATTTATTGAGAGAAAGCCTTTATGTGTGAGACACTGGAGATACAACAATAAGTAAGGCATAGTCTCTGGTCTTAAGGAGCTTACAAAGTGGGAACAGAGTTTAGTTAAAGTGTACATTATTCTGAAATTGCACAACAACTTATACTAAACAGAAAAAATGCCACAAAAATTCTCTGGTAATTAAACAGTACTTTAGATATACATTTTAAGCGTTGCTAACTAAGTAAATCCCTCTGTCCAAACTCATGAGTAATAATGAGTATCTCCTGTAATCTTTCTGTGGAGGAAGAAAAACACTTGGTCAGCAGTGCAGTGAAGGGGACAGGAAAATGGACGTTCTCATGCGCTGCTGATCGTGCTGATAGGGACCGACACTGGCTCAGGCTTTCAGGAATGGCAATCTGGCAATATGTAAATGCTTTACGATGAGAGATTCTTTAAGTGCCTGATGGAACAGTCTTAGAAAGGAATACTATGTAAACCATGAAAATGGTGCTCTAGATAAATAGTGAACTGGAGTATGCTGTTGAGTGAGAAAAATATGAAACAGTAGCTGTAGTATGATCCCAACTGTGTGTGCGTGTAATTTGGGGAGTGCTTTTGAGCATTTTTTGAATTTTCTACAAAGAACATGTATTACTATCATAATCAGAGATGGTGGGGAAGGGTTTTCTGTGATTTTTGTTTGTTTTGTTTTTAAGAAACAACAACAATGAAATAGTCTGGATCAGGTCAACCTCAAGGGGGAGAAAGGATTCCAAGTAAAAACAATTTACATCATGTGGCAGAATTAAAGATATAAGATCGAGTAGCTGGTGGGATTTCTTACTGATGTTGAATTTTCTAACTAGGCCTATTGAAGAGGCAGCTTCAATTTTTAATTTGTGCACACAATAAAAATGTATGTAAATATTAGCACACTTGCAGGCAGTCAATGAACCAGCTCCCTTAAACAAATTTTGCCATCGTTGACAGTTTTTTTAAGTATATTTTATTGATTATGCTATTACAGTTGTCCCATTTTTTTTTCTCCCCTTTATCCCCCTCTGCCCTGCAACCTCCTCCCATCAGAATACCCCCTTCCCTTAGTTCATGTCCATGAGTCGTACATATAAGTTCTTTGGCTTCTCCATTTCCCATACTATTCTTAACCTCCCCCTGTCTATTTTGTACCTGCCAGTTATGCTTCTTACTCCCTGTACCTTTCCCCCCATTCTCCCCTCTCCCGCTCCCTGCTGATAACCCTCCATGTGATCTCCATTTCTGTGATTCTGTTCCTATTCTAGTTGTTGGCTTAGTTTGTTTTTTAGGTTCAGTTGTCAATAGTTGAGAGTCTGTTGTCATTTTACTGTTCATAGTTCTGATCTTCTTTTTTTTTTTTTTTAGATAAATCCCTTTAATGTTTCATATAATAAGGGCTTGGTGATGATGAACTCCTTGAACTTGACGTTATCTGGGAAGAACTTTACCTGCTCTTCCATTCTAAATGATAGCTTTGCTGGATAGAGTCATCTTTGGCATTCTTTCATTGGAAATATGGAACACAGGTGGCTGGCAAACTGCTTGCAGGGACACTAGTCAGAGTTAGGCCTGGGGTAGGAGTCAGCTGGTGGCGTGTTGCAGCCAGCTCACATCTCCCCTCGCTTATGGTGAATTTATGGAGGTCAAGAGAGCTAATCTCTAATTTCAGATTTTTAAATAAAGTTTGATTCTTTTATTCTACACACTGTGCTTTAGAAAATTATTATGCATTATTTTTTAGTGTGTTGGAGAATTACTTTAATAACACACAAAACTATGGCTATGATTTCATCATCCTGAAATATCTTTAAGAAATCTATAATAGCTGTTTATCATTTAGAGAGGTTTTTCAAATCTAATACATTATGTTTTATTTTATTTTATTTTTTTACTGTTGTTCAAGTACAGTTGTCTCCATTCCCTGCCACCACTCTCCCCTGCCTCACCCACTTCCACCTCCCACCATCAATCTTACCCCCTTTGGCTTTGTCCATGTGTCCTTTACACATGTTCCTTGATGGCCCTTCCCCCTTTCCTCCCCATCACCCCCTCCCACCTCCCCTTTGGTTACTGTCAGTTTGTTCTTTATTTCAATGTCTCTTTATATTTTGCTTGCTTGTTTGTTTTGTTGATTAGGTTCCACTTATAGGTGAGATCACATGGTATTTGTCTTTCACCACCTGGCTTATTTCACTTAGCATAATGCTCTCCAGTTCCATCCATGCCATCGCAAAGGGTAGGAGCTCCTTCTTTCTTTCTGCTGCGTAGTATTCCATTGTGTAAATATACCACAGTTTTTTGCTTCCAGCACTTGGCTATTGTAAATTATGCTGCTATGAACATTGGGTGCATAGGTTCTTTTGAATTGGTGTTTCAGGATTCTTGGGGTGTAATCCCAGCAGTGGAATTGCTGGGTCAAAAGGAAGTTCCATTTTTAGTTTTTTTGAGGAAATTCCATACTGTTTTCCACAATGGCTTCACCAGTCTGCATTCCCACCAACAGTGCACTAGGGTTCCCTTTTCTCCACAGCCTCGCCAGCATTTGTCTCTTGCTTTGTTTATGATGGCCATTCTGACCGGTGTGAAGTGGTATCTCATTGTGGTTTTAATTTGCATCTCTCTGATGGCTGGTGATGCTGAGCATCCTTTCATATGTCTCTGGGCCCTCTGTATGTCCTCCCTGGAGAATTGTCTGTTCAGGTCCTTTGCCAATTTTTTAATTGTATTGTTTGTCTTTCTGGAGTGGAGTCTTGTGTGTTCTTTATATATTTTGGAGATCAGTTTGGAAGCCCAAGTGTGCAAAGGATCATTATACATTTTAAACATACTTTAAAAATAGGAAAACATAGAGCAAACACCAGTTTTGTAAATGGCTTTATTTTCTTCGGACTTTTCCCTCCCCCAATATAAATATTATAAACGCAGTTGAAGCCATCTGCGACCCACTTCCCCAATCCCATTTCCTCACCTTCTTCTTTAGAGGTAACCATGCTACTTATTTCAGTGTTCATCATTCCCATGCATGTTTTAGTAAATTTCTCTACATATTTTGCATCAAGAAACAGTAAACTTTTGCTAACTTTTTTAGTATTATTTTTGGACTCCTGCAGTTTGCTTTTTTTGGGTTATTGTTTCTGAGATTCATCTGTTGATAGATGTGGCTGAAATGTATTCATTTTGACTGTTGCATAGTATTCCATTTTATAAATAAGGCACAATGTATTTACTTCTTCTGTTGATGGACACTTAGACTGTTTGCAATTTTATTTTTGTTTTTGCTATTTCCAACAATGCTGCAACGGACACCTGTGAACTTGCATCCTCATTTAGTGCATATACCTAGAGGCAGGCTTGCTGCGTCCTACGCTAAGCGCATCATCTGCTAACTAGATAGAGTCAGTGGCTCTTCCAGGAGGTTGTACCAGCTCTCAGTTCCACCCCAAAGTTACGAGGGCTCTTGCCAGTCTTTGGAATTGTCATTCTGTAAATTTTTGCCAGTCTGAAGGGTGTAAAATGATTTCTCATTGTTTAATTTGATTCCCTAATTAATACTGAGGCTGACTATCTTTCCATATGCTGATTGGCCATGTGTGTTTCCTTTGTTATTAGTGACTTTTTATATCACTTTCTTAGAGGGTTGTTAGTCTTTTTCTTCCTGATTTATTTCTATCTTATCATTTAAAAGAGTAAGAAAAAGAAATCCAGCCAGTCATTCAATGTATTTTTTGAGTGAAAATTGGGTGTTAGATGCCATGAAAAGAGTATGAAAAAAGCATAGTCTCTTATATACAAATACTCAACTGTTTTTGATGGTAGAAAGAGAAAGCTTTTTCAACATTACATAACTGTTGTATTAGGGTGAACCTTTACTTCATTTATATTTTTGTTCTTAAGGTTTTATCAGACGATTTCAATAAAAGTACAAAATTATACGGTTATAATTATTGCTGTATTGCACCTTAATTGTTCAAATAAAGCTCACATTCTGGAGTCTAGAATCAGAAAATGAAGGAAGACAGCCACGCTTCCCCAAGGTCATCTTGCACTCATTATGCAGCAGCCCATGTGGGGTGGTCAGGGGGACACAGAGAATGACTAATGCATTAATAGGGCTTACATGGACCTCCCCCCATAATCGCATTCCTTTCATTAGCTTTTATCCAGCTGGTCTGAGTTGCACAAACAAAATATTGTCTAAGATCGGCCCATTGATGGTAAATTCAGAACAATTTTTGTAAAACTCTTGCCAAGTTACATACTGACCCCAGGGTCTTTAAACCAGCCAAAAAAATGTTAAGCGAAAGCTAAATTAAATCTATTATCACAAATTTGTGCCCCATAATCTGATGAGACTTCCAGATGTCCAGCCCGAGACCATCTGCTGAATGTCTGTGGGCACACATTCCCAAAATCTGTGCATCGATAAGAGTAACAGACCGACAGCTTGGAGCTCTAAAACTCTGAGCAGTTCCTGCTTAGGCATAAAAGCAGACAAAGAAAAAACACGCTAGAAGTTTTCTTTTGTTTTTTTTTTTTTTGGAGAGTTCTTTTTTAGCCATTATTTTCTGTTGAATTGTTCTAGAAGTCAAATAGCTTTTCCAACACATAATTAAACAGGCTCATTTCTCTCAAAGGCAATAGACTATGTGATTTCAAATATTTTAAAAAGTACCAGCAAAACCTTTGGGATTTAGCTGCTAGCTTAGACTTGGTAATAATTCTGAGTAGTGTGTTTTGTTTCTTATGGTATCTTGTCTTACAGCTGGATTCCGAGGCAATAGGCTCCCAGAGGAGCTGTATGTACAGGGTTTTATTGGGGGAAGCTCTCAGGGACAACTTGAGTGAGAGATTGGGGGAAGCAGGAGTGGGCAGAGGGAGAAGCAGGACTGAGGCAGTGACCACAGAGGCCTCGGCAGGTCCTGTGGGGAGCATTAGAGCTTGAATGGTGTGACAAATAGCTTATGTGTCAACTTGGCCAGGTTGTGGTGCCCAGTTGTTTGGTTAGATGTTGCCATGAAGATACTTTTTTTCAGATGTGATTAACATTTAAATCAGTAGACTTTCTGGGAAACAGTTAACTCTCTATAACCTGAGTGGGTCTTGTGCAATCAGTTGAAGACCTTAAGAGCAAACACTGAGGTTTCTAAAAGAAGAAGGAATTTTAAAAATGGCAACATAAAAATTGTACCTGAGTTTCAGCCTGTTGGAACTTCGACTTCAAGACTGCAAAATCAACTCTCACCCAAATTTGCAGCCTGCCCTACAGATTTCACATTTGAGAGCTCCTACAATCATGTGCCAGTTCTTTAAACTATTTTATTCACTTACTTACTTACTTATTTATTTAAAGGAAGGGGAGGAAAAGAGAGAGAGAAACATCGATTTGTTGTTCCACTTATCCGTGCATTCATCGGTTGCTTCTTGTATGTGTTCTGCCTGGCGATTGAACCCGCAACCTTGGCATATGGAGACAACACCCTAACCAGCTGAGCTACTCTGCCGGGGCAATGTGTCAGTTCCTTAAAACAAATCTCTCTTCTGTCAGTACAGGGCTCTAGGGATCTATGCTATGACTGTTCTGTTGGGGTTTGCCATAAACTGCATAGTGTCTGTTCCCATCGTAGTGTCAAGAACTGTGAAGGGTCTAAGTTTTTGTCTTCCTTGCAAGCTAACAAGGTAGCGTGTTACAGTTTTATGGATGCTGGTAGAAGACATGAGGCCCCTGAGTCAGAGATGGAGGGCAGTTTATTTCTCACAGCTCTAGCCATAGTCAGAGTATCAGCATATTTGTACTGTTCGCTGAGCCCCGATTACCATAAGGTGATGCAAAGTGGTTCACAGCACACCTGTATTCACACATTGTATGCGGGAAACGTATTTCTACGTTTTATGTTGACTGGTAGTAGAGCACGGGACACGTATTAAAGAAAAGTAATTCAGTATACATTTTATTTATTTATTTATTTTTTATTTATTTATTTTTAAAGATTTTATTTATTTATTTTTAGAGAGGAGGGGAGGGAGGGAGACAGAGAGGGAGAGAAACAGCAATGTATGGTTGCCTCCCACATGGTCCTCACTGGGGACCTGGCCCGCAACCCAGGCATGTGCCCCGATGGGGAATCGAACCGGGACCCTCTGGTTCCCAGCCCGCGCTCAATCCACCGAGCTACACCAGCCAGGGCCAGTATACATTTTATAGTAAATCACAAAGAGTTTCATTGTGTAAAACTAAAGTTATCGTGATTTTACTGAACATTGCCATTTGCACAAAAAATCAGCAAAATGGCCCGCGCCACCTGTGAGCGAGATAAATTACCCGCATACAATGTGTTCACAGTGGGCTGCATTACAGTAGAGGGAGCCTGAACTTAGGAAACCCAAATCTTTTATAATGGGCAGCCAATGGGCAGCCTGCCCTTTGCTCTAGAAGGAAGTGCTATCTTTATCTCCCATGGACATAGAAACACTTCCCTATGTTCTGGAGGAACACACTATCTGTACCTTCCAAGGCTGTTTGCTATACATTCTTGAAAAAATCCTCCAGAACCAGACCTACAGCAACACAAGACACCTCCAGCATATGAGGTGCCAGGTTAGATGGTCCAAAAGGTAGAAGTTCTTGCACCAGAGCCTGGGCCTGCTTCAGAGCCCTGTCCTGCACTGGAGTCTACCAAAGCTTGCAGTCTTCCATGTCATTTGGTAAATTAATTGGGATAATACTCAAATGTGTCAAATATGTTTTTTCCAGAATCCAAAAAGATATGGTGCTTTCTTCCTAGAGGTGGACATACAGGAACCATACTTTGGAGAGTATTTCTCTAGGTGTCCTAGATAATTGGGCTCTTTAAAATTTATTGGTGTGTTAGGCTTCTGAATGTTCATAGAGTTTATCTTTCATTCTCTGAGGTACAAGGGTCTCATGAAAGTCTCCAACATACTTGTTACTTCCTGTTTCTCCAGTCTGATGTACGTGATGTCAGTGATCGGGTGGACCAATCTGATGCTTTGTAGAATGTGAAGATGGTCCAGATCCCTTTGGAATAGATTATGACAGTGCAGGAGAGTTGACACAGCATTGAGGCAAATCTACAAAAATTCTGTGTGAGTGCAAACAAGCTTTGATCCTCCTTCCTTGTGTGGGTGGGGAAAATACATTCATAAATCTTCTCCAGCAATGATGTCACATCTGGCACAACAGCTGTAACTGGGGCTACTACCTGGTTGAGTCTGCCACTGATCACTGTTGTTCACTGGGATGCATCTGGTTTTGTTAGGGCCCAGACTGGTAGGACCTAGGGTTGGCATAACCTCTGTTATTTTTCCTGGGGTTTGAAATTGATTTTGCTGTTTGTTTTTACTTTGGCTGGGTGCTCCAGTTTCACAGGTTCTTTGTATCCTTCCCACTATGATACCTCTTAGAACATCGACCAAATAACCCATGTAGAACTCTGCCAACTGCCAAGTATGTCCATTGCAAATATGCATTTGGAGACCAGGGAAATGACCATCAGATGAATCTGCAGACTCACTGGCCTCACTGTACTCGGCTCCTATATGACCACACTCTCACAGGGCAGCTGTGGCAGTGTTTCATGTCCTCAGGTGCAGTCCACAGAATGTGGGCCCTTTGTCTAACAGTCCTCAAAAGTCTGGATTTTTATCTTCCCCCAGTTACATGAGTCACAGTTATATGGTTACTTGAGTAAATAGCCATAGGTCCTTTCGGGTAAGGATTGAGGGAATCATTACTCTATTCACTTTCCATTCTGTTGCAAGGCCCTTCCTCATGGGACCTACCTCTTTAGTCAATGGGTTCTGGATCTGAGGACTGGCTCAGGTTTGAAATTGGGCAGGGCATCATGAACATGTGTTAGGGCAGCTGCCTTTAGTCTCCTGATTATCTATTGTTGATACTTTTTTGCTTGTATAAATTGAGCAAAACCATTGTGGGCTACCCGTCTACCTTGTCCCTAGGTATACTATATTCTGTTAACCGTGTCCAGACCTCTGTCAGGTCAGGTCTTTTCGGTCGCTAATCTAACCTGGCTGATCATTATGAGAATTGCACTCCCTTTGCTTCTGGTTTCTAAGTTCCACTATCTGGTTTCTATTACTTCAGGATTCATCTCCAATGCTACCAGTGAGCTTAGTTCTGTAACAAACTTGCCCATGTGCCAAATCCAGCCTATTGCCTGGATTTTTTTATCCTCTCATCTATTGATGGACACTTAGGTTGCTTCCATGTCTTTATTTGCCAACTTTTGATCAGTTGATTATAAGAGTCAGACAGCCTAAGTTTGATCTGCTTGGGTTTGATCCTGTCTCTGTAACATATTTGCTTTGTGACTCTGAGCAAGTCACTTAACCCCTCTGTGTCTTAAATTCTTACCTATAACATGAGATAATAAGAACATCTTTCTCTTTCTCATAGAGCTGTTATGAGGGTTAAATGAATTAACATAGGTAAAGTATTTAGAACAGTGCTTGGCATATAGGAGCACTATGTTATTTTTCAGTGCCCTTGACATTTATGCTTAAAAAAACAATTTGCCTCTTTCTCTTCTACCCTGGACAGGTATGTGGAGGAATCAATTAATTAACTTTTATAAACCTTTATTGCAGGGTATATGTTAATGTGGTGGATATTGCTATTGCCTAACCTGATATCCATTTTCCCTCTCTTCCTTTGTATTAGAACTTGAATTCCAAGCTTGAGCAAAGGACTACATTTCCAAACCTCTCTTGCAGGTAGGTATTAGTACACTTTAGGTGGTAAGATAAGTAGAATTGTGGGGGCTTCAAAGCTTCCGAACAGTTGCTGCCTCAGTTTACAAGGGCTTCTTCAGCTTTCAACTTGGAGGTGACAGTAGCAATTCCAGCAGCCATCCTAAATTGTAAAGGTACAGCCACACTCTGAATAGCTGCAGAGAGACAGGAACTTGTGTCTCTAAAGGCAGCATGGAGCTGCTATCTATATCGACCTCATATGGTTTGACTCCAGAATTCTGTTTTTAAAAAAGATTTTATTTATTTTTTAGAGAGAGGGAAAGGGAGGGAGAAAGAGAGGGAAAGAAACATTAATGTGAGAGAGAAACATTGATTGGTTGCCTGTCACACGTGCCCCTACCAGGGACTGAACCACAACCCAGGCATGTGCCGTGACTGGGAATCAAATCAGTGGCCTTCTGGTTTGCCACTTTTCTGGACAACACCCAACCAACTGGGCCACACTGGTCAGGGCCAGGATTCTTTTACATGAGAGTGAAATCAACTTTTTCTAGGATAGGACACTGCATTTTCATTTGTTTGATATCTGCCATATGTAGCCAGTCCTGATTCATAATTGCTAGTTTCTGTACTCAATTGTTAATTAATTGATTATTTATTCATTCAAAATGTGTATTGAGTCCTCACTCTGTGGTAGGCCTTGAAGAGTTAAGGCAACCTCTTGGAATATTTTCTTCTCCAGGTCACTGGGTCTCAAAGAGATGAGTAGTGGTTATAGTAAACCCAAATGGAAAATTATACACAGTGATTATGTTTGCATTACAGTGTCTTCCTGCTTTTGAAAACGGAGCTCTCTAATGATCTGCGAATTCACACAAGCTCAGGGAAAAGAAGGAAGCTGCACTGGAAGGACCACTGGGAATGGAAATTGTGAGATGCGGAGAGTTCTGGAAACTTAATTTTCCTTCCTGCCCTTGGCTCTGAATTCTCCCTTGCCTTCTACCTTTTGTGGGCAATGAGATCACCTCTCACTCTCGCCAGCCCCGAATGAGTTGCCCTTCACCACTGCAGCCATGAATGTTCCTGTAAAGCCTCTGTCTTTAAGATGTAGGGGAAGCAGATGCAAAAGTATCCGGGTGAATTGTGATGACAGTAATTATTCCCCCCATGTTTAAAGTAAAATTGGCCAGGCACGTAAACCCTTCACTTGTATCTGGAGGTCAGGCTGCTATTAATAGACATAGTTAGGTTAGGTCTATCTATGCACCAAAAAAACTGAGTGTTGAAGTTATAAAGCTCATTCAATAAATATTTATTGAGCATCCAGCACAGACTTGGCACCAGGGGTGGAGGGTGGGCAGGAAAATCAGAATGGTCCTTGCCCTCATGTTGGTGCAAATTAGCCACAGCTCTCTTCCTTTCCTTGACAAAAATCATTCCCATTTCCACTCATCTTTGCTTCAAACATGTGTGTATATCATTTGGAATTAGACAATTGCAATTGGAGTTATGTGTAAACCAGCCTCAATTCCACATATACCCTACTGATGACTCATTCTTAAAAATAAGAGATTTGTTTTTCCAAAGAATGCCCCCTACTTTACCTTACGTAAGCCATGTTCTACGTATTCTTATGGCAATATGATATAGATAAGATGTGAGCTGCTTGGGGAGAGTTCTATACAACTAACATTTATTTACCTCTCCGGGATGCCACCTTCCCCATGCAAATTAAACCTGATGTACATGTCACTGGGGCAAATACAGTTGACCCTTGGACCATGCAGGGTTTAGGAGTACTGACCCTCTACACAGTTGAAAATTTGCATACAACTTTTTGCTTCCTCAAAACTTAAGTACTACTAGTCTACTGTTGACCAGAAGCCTTACCAATGACACACAGTCAATTAACACATATTTTGTATGTTATGTATATTATATACGGTATTCTTACAATACAGTAAGCTAGAGAAAAGAAAATGTTATTAAGAAAATTATAAGGATAGCTGTAAGGGAAATGCAAATCAAAACCACAATGAGATACCACTTTGTACCCATTAAAATGGCTATTATCAATAAGACAAGAAATAACAAGTATCGGAGAGGATATAGAGAAGAAGAAACCCTCGTGCACTTCTGGTGGGAATGTAAACTGGTACAGCCACTATGGAAAACAGTATGGAGCTTCCTCAAAAAATAAAAAGAACAGAGGTATCATATGACCCAGGAATCCCACTTCTGGGTATCTCCTCAAAACATTTGAAAACATTTATTTGTAAAGTATATTTCTATGTTCCCTGCATCTTTATTCACAGTGGCCAAGACATGGAAACAACCTAAGTGTCCTTTGAGAGATGACTGGATGAAGAAGATGTGGTGCGTATATACAAAGGAATACTACTCGACCATAAGAAAGGATGAAATACTGCCATTTGTGACAACATGGTTGAATCTCAAGAGTATCATGCTAAGTGAACTAAGTAGATGGAAAAGGATGAGAACCATATGATTCACTCATATGTGGAATATAGAACAGAAAGCAACAAATGAACAAACAAACTCATAGACACAACAGTATGGTGGTTACCAGAGGGAAGAGGGGTGGGGGAGGATGAGGAGGGTAAATTGGGTGAAGTATATGGTGATGGAAGACTGGATATTGGGGGGTGAGCACTCAGTGAAATATATAGATGACCTATTACAGGATTGTACTTGAATTCATATAATGTTATTAAGCAGTGCCACCCCAATAAACTACAAAAATAAAATCATAAGGAAGAAAAGTGTATTTACAGTACTGTATGTATTTATTGAAAGAAAATCTGCATGTAAGTGAATCTACTCAGTTCAGACCGGTGTTGTTCATGGGTCAAGTGTCCACAGGAACTTTTTTCTCCTCCTTCCCTTCACAGAATCTGCACCTATTCAATGTAAATCATATCGACAAGGCAGATTTTGTTGTTGGTGATGATCATTTTGTTTTTCAGGATCTGGAATATAATTAAGATAAAATGTGGGTCACTGAATAAAAGGCCTGAGACTGGTGTTTTTCCTTCAACAAGCAACCCTTTGATCTATTTAAATTCATCAATAATAGATTAAGCACATTAGCATTTTATCTACTTTCCACAACCTCAAATCAGTTTGAAACTTAAAAAACCGATAGATGTATTTGTATGTTTGTATGTCTTTCAAGTAGTATGAATTTGACAGGTTGGCACTTCTTTAGCATTCTGAGATGAGGGAAATTGTGTTTAATGGATGTGATAAAAACAAAGGGAAGTAAGATAGAGTTGAATAGCCAAATGAAAAGGGTTTGCTTCTCTTTGAAGCAAGGAGGCTGGAAGTTCTATCAACAGTTGTATTTTTCAGTTCACTTTGTTTCTCTTTCTCTCTCCCTGACTCCAATCTAATTTATTTTTGCATTAAATAATTCAGCTCCTTCCCCTTTGTAACGGGTTGTATTTGGGGAGATGAAGACAAACTGCTTAGACCTTGAAAAACACATGGGCTCCTCGGGCGGATGGCATCTGTGAGGACTCAGAACTCCCTCCACATTCTATAGGGAAAAAACAGAGCCAGGTGCATTTCTTCCCAAATCAAATTAGCTGCAAGATGCCACATCCAATTGTGGCAAATTGATGTGAGAGTTTGTGATGTCTGCAGCAGCTCTCCCAGCAAAGGTCACCACGAAAAGACACAGACACCAGGCGGGGTGCAGCAACTTGTGCTGAAGCCGCTCTGACAATAGCAGGGAAGATGTAAAATGCAATCAGCTTTTTGAAAATTGCAAGAGAATCCAGTTGTAAGTATGTATGCTAATTGGATTTACTGTGCCATCATTTACCTCTTTAAGGATGTTAACATAACATTATGTTTAATTGAAAAAATGGGTGGGTAACGTATCCAGGAGGGGCTCTCCGGCCCCTCATGTACGCCATGGTCTAATCAGGCACAAAATATAGGGTGCCCTAATCACATCGCCAGACAGCTTCCCCATTTCTGAAATAAAATTTGCTTATTTACCCCCTAAAATTAACTAAAAATGTTGACATGTGACAAATTTGCCCATCTTGATAGCTGTTTTTAAAGATCTCCCCTGACATTAACAAGTTTACATCATGCTTTATGACATTTAATTAGTCATATTTTATTTAATTAGCATGGTAAGACATCTAAAGCAATCCAAATGTTTTCTGAAATGCCCAAACAGGAGGAGGCAGTTCCATACATTGTGAGAGCCCAGGCCCGTGTCTGCTCCGACGGCCGACCTGGACGGTTTGCATTTTGGGCTCCGTCAGGCTGCTCTGGCTGAAAACTGGGAATATCTTATGGTTTTAACAAATTATTTCAGGGCCCCGATCAAAATCTGTCTGTAAAATGCTAATACTTTTCCAAGCCAGCTTAATGTAGGATGTGTCTCCGCTTGAAGGAAAAATAAAGCTATCTACCTTATTTTTGGAGCTCATTCTGTGACTATATGTTTAAATAATGGATGGATGCATAAGTATGTTGTCTTGGAGGATATTGTTTTAAGCAATTGAAATCCTTTCTTCTCATAACTTTTTCCTCAACTTCTCACATACACTCTTTTTACAACACTAATAATTTTAGGGCACCAAGACTCTGCTATTAAGAAAAGTCTTATATAGAATTTAGAACACTTTTTTAGCACTAACTATATGCTAGGCATCTCACATGCATTTAATCCTTCCACCAACAATAGGAGCTGGAAGACATTGTCACTCCCACATTTTTTGTAGATGATGAAACCAAAGCGTAGAGATGGTTACTAATAGCTGGAAACTAAGTGACAAAGTTCAGGATCAAATCCAGAGCCTCTTGAAACAAATCAGGACCCTTGTAAAAAGTTGTCCACCCCCAAGAGAGCAGATTTGTGCTCATAGGCAACTGCTCAGCCATGTTCACACCCAGGATGCTCTATTCTGAATTCCAAGGGTTAGCACTGAACCCGGCCACATCTCAGCCTAGCGCTGGTGGCTAATTGCAGCTGGTTCCACATATATGCACGCACACACACACAGGGTCTGGAACAAATAACACCCCTTTTTTATTACAAAAACTTTTATTACAAAATCATAAACATGTAATTCTGTAACATAATAACATCACACTCAAACATACCATATGACATTTTAGGTGAAATGTTAAAATTAAAACTGTAAATTATTACATACATATTATTACCCTACCAACCACACTCAAGCAGGTGTTACTTCTGCCAATATATATGTATATATAATTGTGTGTATATATATAATTGTGTGTGTATATATATATGGACAATTGAAAACACTATGGAACATCCATAATAAAAAGTACATGAAACTTTAGCGGAAATTCTATTTCTAATTCTGGAATGTAAATTTTGCTCCTTTTATACTGTAGTCTGGCAATAAAGCCTACCCTGCCCTAGTTTGCCTAGTTACAAGGTTTCACTTTAAATGCTACTATACACCTAATTGTGCCTCCAAACTTAATAGATTTTTTTCTGTACAGGCTCAAGTTTGTTCAACTTTTTTAAAGTTCCAGTAAGGAAAAGAACGACCTTTGTTTTGTGCAAGTGAGTGAACTAAGATGTCCAAAGGAAGGGGCAGTAATAAGAGAGGAACAGGAGACCTACCTTCACCTGGACCATGCAAAACCTCAAGGGAGATGTTTAAAAACACGCAACTAAACTGTTTCAGATTTGGAATGCTTATATTTAAAAGCAAGATAAATGTGACTTCAAAGCATTTACTTAAACATTTCAATGGATATGAACCCCCCCATATCTGTGGTTACCCCCCTCCCCAAAGTAGGGAATGCAGATGTAGATATTATGCTAAAATAGCAGAGCTCTAAGTGCATTAAGAACATCATTTCAATGTGGCTTTTACTAATGCAGACGATTTTTTAAATGAAACAAGGCAGATACAATAGCAGAGGCGCCACCGATTGAATAAATATCACTTAACCAATTACCAATTATCCATACTAATGAAGGATGAGGCAGAGCCCTGATAAATTAAAACCCCAAATAAACCGAATGTTGGTTTAACCAATGATTCTTCCCCTTTTGCAGGCTTCTAAGGAACAGCTATGAAATGACTGATCTGAATTTTACATCCTCGCCCTTCCTCCACCTGCCCACCCTCCCTCTGACTGGGGCTCTGATGGGCAGGGGCCGGTCAAAGGGCAGACAGCTGGAGGGAACTCAAAGGGAGCAGGGGGAACCCACAGAGTGGAGACTCTGCCCTTGGATAATTGAGAGTTGATTGGATACACAATGGCTGGCTATTGTCCACTTCTCATTTTGGATGAGGGGCCAAAGCCAAGCCTGACATAAGTAGCTCTTTCCTGGCCCTTCCTCTCCTGGGCCAGCTGTGAGCATTCATGGTGACAGCCGTGTTTGGCACATTCCTTCTTCACTTCTCTCCCCTCCTGAGTAATCAGGGACGGGACTAGAAAACTCTGGCCGTACCGGAAGTCTGGTTCTTGTCATTTTGTAAAACCTCAGCCTGGGTCAAAGACGGGAAAGGACTGAAAAGGCAGCAGAACAACATCTTCCACGGACGTGATGCCCGGGGGCTTTAGGCTGCAGCATTTTATGGGTCTCTGTCTGTTCCCTGACTTCCACGATGCCTTCCTTACTTCTGTAACTCTTGCCCCCATTCCTTCATCTTGGTTCCTTCTCCTGCTCCGCTTGTGCTTAATGCTCATCTTGCCTGTCTTTTGCCTCATCTCCACTTTCTTGGTGGCCTCACTCACCTCAGCGTCACACATACTGCAATGGGTAATAGCTCGCTTTCTGGTGCTCTTTGGGGCACCTTGCCTAGGACTAACACAAAGCTAATATGCTACTGTGGTTGTATTATTTTTTAAAAAATAATTTTTTATTTTTCAATTACATGGGACATACAATATTATATTAGTTTCAGGTGTATGGCATAGTGATTAGGCATTTATATAACTTATGCAGTGATCACCCTGATAAAGCTAGTACCCATCTGACCCATAGAGAGTTATGGCAATATTATTGACTGTATTTCCCATGTTGCACTTTACATCTCCGACTATTCTGTAACTACAAGTTTGGACTTCTTAATCACTTCATCCCCTCCTCCCCTCCCATCTGACAACCACATGTAAGTGAGATCATATGTATTTGTCTTTCTCTGTCATGTATGGTCACATCATTTTTTAAAGCGTCTCTAGAGTGCATCTCTGCCAGCCCGGCCTTCTCAGCCCAATCCTTAGGATCCGCCCCCATGTTTCAGCAACTAAACAGTTAAAGTTGGGCACAGCAGGTGATCTACTTTGCCTCCTTTCTATTTGGTTGGTGCACTTCCCATGCCTGTCAGAGAGACACTCTGCATCATCAACCCATGGCTCAGATGCACTCAAGGTACCCCTAAGAACCTACAAGGCCAAGTGTTTATAGGCAGCAATAGAGGAATAAGTGTACAATGTTGAATATTTAGTTTTTGCAGATTGGAAGTGGCTTTCAGATACTATGAGCAGAACCCTGACTCATCAATGACCACATGAGTTAGAGCATAGTATCATTTGGGGAAAAGACGTCTCCTTATTTTTAAATTTCAAGAATCTCGCAGATCCATCCTTTATACATATGCCCCTTCCTCTACCTGGAATGCCCATCCCAACTGCCAACTGTGCTCCCCTGGCAAACTGCCACTGATCTTTGAAGGCTCTGCTGCTGTCACCCCTTTTGTGGCATCTCTGATGACCCTTGTCTATTCAAGGAGTCACATGCTCCCTTGTGTTCCCACAGAGGTTTGTACCTTTCTCTATTAGAGCACATACTGCCCTGTGTTGGAGCTGTTTCTTAACCCATCTCTGTCTTCCACGAAGCCAGTATTTCTCAGCCTTGGCAGCACACTGGAAGCACCCAGGGAGTTTTAAGACATACTAATAATTGGGCATCACCCTCAGAGACTCTGGCTTCACTGGGAAGAGGTGAGACCTGAGCACTGAGAGATTCAGTATCTCCTTAGGGGACTCTAACATGGAGCCAAGATGGAGCTGCACTGCCCTATGGTGAGCTCCTGGAGGGTAGTTATTGCGTCTGGTTCATTGTTAGAACCTCTGCCCCAGCACACTGCATAGCAAACAGTAGGTGCTCACTGAATGAACGAATATCTACATTAGTTGACCTGGTCCTAGGTGACCGTGAAGAGCCCTGTGGCAGAGGCTGCCAACTTTCTGACAATATTTATTTCCCCCTCTATGGGAGAAGTAGTAACATTTTTAGCTGATGATGCAGGGCTTCCTGGGATAAATACCATATTCCTTAGCTTCCCTGGTAGCTAGAAAGAGGCCAAGAAAGTAATTCTGGTCAATGCGAGGTGAGCAGAAATAGCGTGTGTAGTTTCTAAGCACGCCCTTATAAGAACAGTCATCCCCTTCTGTGCCCTCTTTCCTTCTTCCCCACTGGCTGGAATGATGACCTGGTGACGGTGGGTCCTCATGGGCCATGTAGATGAAAGGGATGGAGTAGAAAGGACCTGATCCCTGTCGTGGAGCCATCATGCTGGCCCTAGAAAAGGCCATGAACTGAAGTCACTAGTATTTGTGGTCTCCATTATAGCATTCAACTGTTAGTGCCTGACTAATTTGAAAAAGAATTCCATTTTACTATCATAAAGCTTGATACTTGAGCTTGATAACTCCAGCAAAACTTGTACTAACGCCTCTCGAGTCTGGCAGGCACGACATTGATTCACAGGGACAACACTAACTCGGGTCTCTGACGGCTCCCCATCACTCTGAGGCTAAAGGCCAAAATCCGTGACTGCCTCTCCAAACTCATTCTGCTCTCTGCTCCCCTTGGTCTCTCTGCCCCAGTCTCATTAGCCTTGGTTCATCAAGTGAGCTGCTCTCTTCTACTGCAGGATCATTGAGTGAGCTCTTTCTTTTTTCTGGAATAATCTTGTCCCTATTTTCACCTGGTGAACTCTAACTCATTCTGTCGTCCTTCACATTTCAGCTTGGTTGTCACTCTTTCAGGTCTCCCCTGACCTTTCTGAGGTAACCCCCATATTATACATCTTGAAATTGTCTGTATTCATCGTAGTTGTGATTTTGCATATACTGGGTGGTTATCTAATTAGTAATCGTCTACATCACTAGGTCATTAGCTACACAAGAGTAAGGTCAGTGGTTGTTTCACTCACCATTGACTCCCCAGTGCCTAGCATAGAGCTGACCACGTAGTGGGTGCTCAGTAAGTATTTGTTGTGAACAGATGAGTATATAAATAAAGCAAAGAGGATAATCTTCTTTTCATTGCAGAAACAGGCAAAGGCAGAAAAGATGGAAAGCATATGATTAAAACACTAGGAGATGAGGGATTTTATTTCTTCACACTCTTGCCAGTGAGCATCAGCGAATTGTGATCTGGCTGGAGGAAAGTTAACCAAATGTGACCTCACTAGCTTCAATCCCAAATTAAGTTGCTCTTGGCACCATAGCCACGAGATCACACATAGGTGGACCGGCTCAAGTCTGAGTAGCAGCATTTCCTCCTTGAGCTCTGATAAACGGGAAAGCGTTTGTACTTTCCTCTCTTGTTTGAAGGCCCTTCTCCCAAATGCCCCTGCTCTGAGCTCTCCTAAGGTGTCATAAGCTCTTACCCAACATGGTTCCTTTTGCCTGGGATCACCTCCCCCTCCTCCCTTCTACAGTAGCCAAGTCCTATACTCCCTTCACAGTCTGAGCTTGTCTATCTTCCTCAGGAAGATTTGATGAGCTATACCTCTGAGTAATCTCCCCATTCCCCCAAACTTCAGGAGTTTTGTCAGGAATGTTCAGTAGGCCCTCATGATAAATTGCCTAGCAATGTTATTTATTTTTATGTAACTAGAGTCTCCCCCGAAATAGAATATAAATTCATTGAGGGCAGGAATATGAA